>LOJH01030299.1:8475-20175 GCA_001685095.1 Ellobius talpinus | reverse complement strand
AATTTTGTGGAGTACAAGATTTTGTAGTATGACCTAATGATTCTCTGGATTTCCTCCTTGTGTGCTGGTATGGCCCCCTTTTCTTTCTTGATTTGTTAATTTGGATGTTATCTCTTTTAAAAATGCTTAAAGATCCCCCGCGGACCTACAAAACTAATCCGGTAGCTGGTGCATGGCAGGCCCGGGCTGATGCAAGATCGTGAGTGGCTGGTGGCAGGTCCCGGTCCAGCCTTGCGGTGCTGAGGCGGGTGGGTGTGAGCAGGTGATGGGTAGAAGGCACATAGACACATGGTACAGAATAGAATTGGGTATTTATTACTTAANAGGGAAGAGAGAAGAAGAGAAGAGAGACAGGGAGGGGCCCCAAGAGAGACACACATGGGTGCCAAGAGAAAGAACAGACAGAGATCCAATATGGCAGGGGAGGAGGGCAGGGTCGCCAAGAGTGAGCATGGCTTGCCTCTTAAAGAGACAAAAACCATAACAATATCTGCCTTTTGAGTAATTTGGATAAGAGTTTGTCTATCTTGCTTATTTTCTCAAAGAATAAGCTCTTTGTTTCATTGATTCTTTGTATTGTTTTCTTTGTTTCTTTTGTACTGACTTTAGCCCTCAATTTGATTATTTCCTGTCATCTACTTCTCATGGGTGAGTCTGCTTCTTTTAGTTCTAAAGCTTTCAGGTGTGCTTTTAAGTCGCTAATGTGAGATTTCTCCACTTAGTGCTATATAATTTCCATTAGCACTGTTTGCAGACTGTCCCATAGGTTTGGGGAAGTGCCTCCATTTTCATTGAATTCTAGGAAGTCTTTAATATCTTTATTTCTTCCTTGACCCAGACGTGGTTCTGTTGAGCAATATTCAACTTCCATGAGTTTGTAAACTTTCTGCAATCGGTGTTATTGTTAAATTCTAACTTTAAACCATGGTGATCCAATAAGACATAGTGGGTTATCCAATTTTTTGTAGCTATTTAAGTTTGCTTTGTTACTGAGTTTGTGGTCAGATTTAGAGAAGGTTCCCTGTGGTGCTGAGAAGAAGGTTCTTCTTTTGTGTTTGGGTGAAATGTTCTGTAGATGTCTATTAATCCCATTTGAGTTATAACATCTATTAGTTCTCCTATTTCTCTATTAAATTTCTGTCTGGTTGACCTGTTCATTGGGGAGAGTGAGGTGTTGAAGTCTCCTACTATTAATGTGTAGAGTTTGATGTGCAATTTAAGTTTTAGTAATGTTTCTTTTACATTTGTGGGTGATGTTGCATTTGGGGCATAGATGTTCAGGATAGAGACTTCCCAATTGATTTTTCATGTGATGAGTATAATGTATCTTTCTCCATCTCTTCTGATTGATTTTAGTTTGAAGTCTCTTTTGTTATATATTAACATAGCTACACTCATTTGTTTCTTTGGTCTATTTGATTGGAAAATCTTTTCTCAAATCTTTACTCTGAGGTAATGTCTGTCTTTAAGGTTGAGGTATGTTTCTTGTATAAAGCGGAAGTCTGGATCCTGCTTTCAAATCCATTCTCTTATTCTGTGACATTTTATAGGTGAATTGAGTCCATTCATATTAAGAAATATTAATGATCAGTGGTTGTTAATTCCTGTTATCTTTCAGTGGTAGTGTTTGTGAGTTTCCCTTCTTTGGAGTTTGTTGATGTGAGATTATCTGTTACCTGTGTTTTTGTGGGTGAAGTTAATTTTATTGGGTTCAAATTTTCCTTCTTGTACTTTCTGTAGGGCTGGGTTTGTGGATAGGTATTGTTTAAATCTGGTTTTGTCATGGAATATCTTGTTTTCTCCATCTATGGTGACTGAAAGCTCTGCTGGGTATAATAGTCTGGGCTGGCATCTGTGGTCTCTTTGTTTCTGTAGCAAAAATCTTCAGGACCTTCTGGCTTTTATTGTTTCCATTGAGTAGTCGGGTGTAATTCTGATTGGTCTGCCTTTATATGTTACTTGACATTTTCCTTAATATTCTTTCTTTATTCTATATGTTTTGCATTTTGATTATTTTATGGTGAGGATACTTTTTTTGTCCAGTCTGTTTGGTGTTCTGTAAGCTTCTTGTACCATCATACAAATATTCTTTATGTTGGGAAAGTTTTCTTCTATGATTTTGTTGAATAACTTTTCTTTGTCTTTGAGCTGGAGTTCTTTTCTTCTATTGATATTATTCTTAGATTTGGCCTTTTCATGGTATGTCAAAGTTTCTGGATGTTTTGTGTCAAGAATTTGTTGGACTTACCATTTTCTTTGACTGATGAATATTTTTACTCTATAGTATCTCCAACACATGCAATTCTCTCTTCCATCTCTTGTATTCTGTTAGTTACAGTTGCCTCTGTATTTCCTGTTCATTTATCCAAATTTTACATTTCCAAAATTTCCCCAGTTTGTGTTTTCTTTATTGTCTCTATTTCAGTCTTCAAGTCTTGAACTCCTTGTGCTGTTTGACTTACCCATTTGGCTGTTTGTTTTTAAATTGGTTTTCTTATGTTTCTTTAAGAGATTTATTGATTTCTTTCATCTTTTGTTTGTCTTTTTATTCATTTCTTTAAGGGAATTTTTCATTTTTTCTTTAAAGGTCTCCATCATCTCATAAAGTTACATTAAAAGTCATTTTCTTTTGCTTCTTCTGGATTTGGATGATCAAGTCTTCCTGTTGTATGCCCACTGGGTTCTGGTGTTACCATCTTGCTTTTTAGGTTGTTGAAAGAATTCTTGCATTGGTGCCTACACATCTTTCCCTCTAATTGGTGTTGGCAGCGTTTTTAGCCCTTGATTCAATCCTTGCAGTTGCTGTCTGTGTCTTTGGGAACTGTTTATGGTCTGCTCTATACTGTCACTGTTTGTGTCTCAGTGAGCCTTGAGGTCTCCTTTGGCCCACTGTCCTGGTCCACTCTCTTAGTCTTCTCTCTTGGTTAGCTCTCTTAGTCCACTCTGCAGTCTCAGCCTGTGCTTCAGAGTTCCTCTCTTGGTACTTTCTGTATAGTTGCAATCTGTGTTTTAGAGTTCTTTTGAGGTCATGGGGGATAGGAGGCCTAGGGGGCTGAGTGGGGCATGTAGCTTATAGTGTCCATCGATAGGGTGGGTGTGTTGGTGTATTCTACTTGCAGGACACTTGCCTGCTGACTGCCTAGAGTAACTGAGGCAGGTAAGGGTTGACACTTGTTTTTTGCCCAGGTATGGAGGGCCTAGAGTGTGGGGTGTCCCACTGGATGGTTGGTCCTCTCTGTGTAGTTGCAACCAGTAAAACATATTTTTCATTTCCCTTATGTGATTAAACATTTTACTTTTACAGGTGGAAAAAATATTTCCCCAAAACCCACATATATTCATTCCCAAGCAACTTGTTATAGATTAACTGTGTAAGTAAGCAAGGTATTCTCAGTTAGGTTTTACTGGTAGGTTGCAATTTACAGTTATAAAGAAAGAGCCAATTACTTTATTACTTATCTTGAAAGGTAAACTTCTAAAGAATCTCAGACATAAACTTTTATACATGAAAAAGCATCAGTCAGATCTACTATCAATCTTTAGTGTACATATCCACTCATTAATAGTTTTTAATATCAGAAGATTGAGGGGAGAAATGGGTATAAGAAATTAATAATCACCTATGGTCACCAAACTTATCAAGGAAAGCACATCAGCTAATAAAATTGGGCTTCTTTGCTTTTTTCTGTGACCTTAAAGAATTCTGCATTCAAGTATGTGCCTTTCTAAACTTTCTATTATCTTTTTGGGGATTTCACAGCAAAGTAATTTAACAAAAACATCTTAGTCTAACTTTGTTATTTTCAAATATTTGAATCACCTGTGATGCACTGAAAGCTATATGAAGACATCTCCCAACATTAAGGTTAAAAGATTTTAAGCTAGATGGGTTACTGGAACTCAATTTTTCATTTACTTGAGCTATAATCTGTGCAGCTTCTTAGGTAAAACTTGCTGCTCTGGCTATGTGGCATTTTCTTGCACTATTTTTATTCATCAAAACTCTATATAGCTATCATTATAATTATCAGTTAGTATATCTTGGGGAAGAATCACCTTATTGATAATCAACAGAATTGCCCAGTAGAATGGAATGTCTCCATGAGATAAATGTATAGGCAGTGAGAATGTCCCACACCCATAACAGCAATAAACATGTAAAAGCACAGCAGAAGAAAAAGTCATTTCAGGGTCTACATTACTGTGGCCTTGCTTTAATGAGAGTCACCCATCAAAGAGACTTCTCCTGGTGGACTGGCACCCTAAATTTCAATTGCCACCTGTTGCTTCTTTGACAAGGCCACCAGCAGTTTGCCTACAGGTGATATTTTTCATTCAAATCATCACACTTTATTAAACTATTTCTTTAGTGATGTAGCACTAGTATGTTGTCCATGTTTCATTTTATAACCTCTACCTATGCTCATGCAAATGACCCAAAATTGACAAGATATTTCTTTCATCTACAATTAGTTATGGCCTGAAGAAGCCACTTTAAGACTAGAAATAATGAAGAAAATTGAATTTCAAATACCTTCCATGCTAAATATCTTATCTCCTATCATTGGATTTTGTGATAGGGTCTCTTCATTACACATGTTTCTCTGTTGCTGTTGTTATTTGGTATGAAGTGACATAACCAAGGATGACCACTTACCAAAGACCATATAAAGCCAGCTGAACTTTGAGCCTCTGAAACTATCAGATCGTTACACAGCATTGTTTTCAGAGTACATGCCTCCAATATTTTATTTTAATGATGATAATGATACTTTAAGAAGTGTCAAACTTTGTGATAGCCAGTTACTTGCCAGTTTCGGTGACCAATTTCATTCCCTCAATCTCTTATTTGTATTGTGAGCAGAGGAATATTATTAGATGATTTGTTTATTAAAGATATACTTATTTTGAACTCTTGGGAGTCAGTAGAAGGGCATAAATACAAATGTCTCTTATATATGTCACTTGTTTTGAGAAAATAATGTAATTATTTTATTTCTTAAGCAGAAAAATTGACTTATTTGAATGAATAAATATCAAAGTAAAAATATAAATGATTCACAGGATATGAATTACAATGGTTCCATGCTAACTTAGACATTATTCCTTGGCTACTAATCTATGAATGGATTCTGTCACCTCAATAATCTACTTCATAATAATTGATTCAGTTAAAGACACATTATTTTAAATAATTTCTGTATTATTTATATCATTTTAAATTTTTAACATCAACAAATATTCTTATATCAATAAGGTCATGAATGTCATCCCCTTGTCATAATTTTTGGTACCAGGACATATTTTGTTTCATTATGTTGTTTGCATATAGGAATATTCCATCTATAATTCCTTTGCAATACATTTGTCTACTATTATGACTATTGCTGTTCTCTAAAAATTATTGTAGTCTTAAAGTTTCTTCTGGAGGATTTTGCTTATCTAGATTTTTGTCACAATCCCCATTCATAGTTCACTCTCTACTTTTGATTATGCTGGTGTACTTATCACAAGCAAAACATACAAATTTTGTATAGAACAGGAAAAAAACTGCCATACTCTTTTCCCAATAAGTTTATTCCTTTACTTTTTACAATGATAATATTTTCCATTCTTCTATACCTGAATTTTGGAAAAAAGAATTATTACAGTATGAGTTGCACTTATGCAAACTCTATTTGTAGCGCCTGTTATAGACTCTCACTTTTTATTTGAATGGAATTGACATGTTACATGGTTTTTAGTTATTCACCATTTGAAGTGCACTACTCTAGTCATATATCATTTGAGATATCAAATTTACCTTATGTTATCTCTAACTTTGCTAAATCATATCTCTCTTGGGTTTCAAATGCTTAAAAATAAATTAACACAACTGTATAGAGAACTTCCAAGGGACCACTACTTTTATTCAGCCAATTGATTATAATTTTATTCGTATTTATGGAAAATCATTCCATGTATACATAATTTAATGAATCTATATTTCATCTCATATTTATTTTTTTCTATTGCTATAAGTAAGTTTCTCATAAAAATTGGAAGGTGCTCTTCAGACAACTAGGGAAGAAAAAGTATCAGTATTTTTACCAAGTTGGAATCATATGAACAACAATACCAACCTGTTAGGCAAGATTAACTCACTTCTGCAATAGTGGCACAATTGTCATGGGAGTACCTGACTTCTCCCTCACTGGATTTAAGTCCTGTTCCACAGTAAGGAATTCCATGCATAATATGATAAACTTAATAGAAAAAATACCCTTTGAATAGAAAACTTATAGGCCCTACAGGGGTGGTATTATTTAGGTAAATTGATATGTTTGTGGCCATAGAGAAATTAAGGCTATGTTCAGCCTGAATCAGAGAATCCTCTTTTTGCAATTAATATAGATTAATGCAGAAATGGATGATTGTTCAAGGCACTGAGAATGTGATGGTTGAGTATTCAGCCATAAAAGATACTCTGAACTCTTCCTGTGAAGTGGAGAGAACTTTCTAGAAGCTCTTCACTACTGAATCATCCCTGAAGACCCTTCTTATATTCTTAGTAACCATCAATGGCTATTTAGAAATTTTATTTCCTAGTTAGTTCTTTCATTAGAGGACTGAGCTTGCCTAGTGACGGACTTCTCATGATTTCAAACAATTAACTGCTCACTGAAAAATTCCCTATGCATTTTGACCATAATCCTGATAAACTGCATCTTTCCTCACTGCTGTTAAGATAGATGTTTTACTAAATGGGTAATTTATCTTTCAACAAAGAAGACCAAGGCAAAACTAAATTTTTCTTCTTCTATTGAACTCATTATTTAGTGACTTCAATCTGTCTTTGGGAAAATTCATAAGTAAACAATAAAAAATCCTCATTGCTATACTATAACTAAAGATATATATCTTCCTTGACTATCCTCTGTGCTAGAAATAAAAAAGGAATAATTTATGTTTACTTGAATAATGTTGTACTTTCAGTTCTCTTGAAGCAGTAGGTTTAATTAATACTATGATTTTTATTTGACAACTGCTGATTTTATTTATCATTGCTTATTTGTTTCCCTGTTTACATATCCTTTAAAATATAAACTTATTAGCATGCAAAATCTTCTTGCATATTCTATATTACATTAGATCTGAATAATAAATTCTACTTCTCTTCTTACAAATTCATGGTTAGTTCCTAAAAAGTTAGTGATTCACTCAGAAACTTAGTTTTATCACCTATAAAATTAGCTTAATGAAAATAGCTTTCTCAACTTTTAATTTAATGTGGCATTGCAGATTTCTTTTCAGAGATAGGTAGGAAGTATTGGGAATCTCTTTCTTTAGTTCTTCTGGATAAAATGTGAGATTTAATGTGTGATCAAATATACATTCCAGAAAGGCAGTTTTGTGTCTTATAGAAATGAAAAGCACAAAAGGCATAATTTGAATTAAAACAATCATAATTCTATTGAAGCAAAAAATACAATTCTGAAAATTTTATTTAACATCAGCTAGGAAAAAAAGAGATGAAACTACCAAACTGAACAATCTTCTTGTTTATTGTTATGTAAGTTAAATATGAGAGTGTAGTTTATAGTCTAAAGTATATTTTCCCAATGGAAAAAGTTATTTGATTTATAGCAATGCTACTTTATTGTTTCATTTTGATATTTCAATATGTTGATAATATGAATATATTTCTTATCTAAACCATATTTGCATGATTAAGTTGTTAAAATCTCATATAGATTATTCAACCATATTCACATGAGAAGATGAATTTGCCTTAATATGATTTATGATTGTCATTTTCAGAGAACATTTAAACACAACAATTTGGCAAAATGATTTGTCAAGATCATCAGTTTAATCTGACTGATGACCATATATACATAGCATTGAGATAATCTGTTCCTAAAATGATTTGAAAATGTCTTGCCATGTTTCTGATAATGATGATAGGCTGCTACAACCTGTGATGAAATTTCTGATAGTGTTGTGAAGAGTGAATACATAAGTTTCATAGAATAATTCAAGATGTAGCAAAAGTTTAATTCATATGTATTGATCTAAGGGGAAATTATTCATTACAAACATGGAGCTGATAAGAAATCTGAGAAGGTGCTTTTTATTATTTTAATTAAATTTGGGGATCTGAAATGATCAATTAGCAGTTAAAAGTGCTTGCTGTTTTATTTCAGAACCAGAGATCTTATTCCAAGCATTCAAGATGGACAGCTCATAACTATGTGTAACTGCTGGATTAATTTGAATTCTGTCATTGTGAAAGCTGCACTCACAAGTGAGACACAACTTTAAAGAAAAATCTTGTTATATAAATTTCTGTGGAAAAAGGAAAACCTACTACTGTTGGTGCTAATGAAAATCAGTATCATCATGATGGAAAGCATCATGGATGTTTTTCAAAACAAAAACAGACAGAAACAACAAAAACTGCAAAGAAAATACCATGTGATACAATAATCATATTTATCCAAAATATTTGCAGACAGGATATTGAGGAGATGCCTTCAGGTGAATCACAGTTTCCAGGTTATAACATCAGCCATATTCCTGGAATGAGAATGGAGGATGCTGATTAACAGAATTGGTGCACTATGGGTGGAGAGCCTTAGTTACATAACAGAAATATATTTTAAAAATATCTAGCACACAGAACATTGAATAAAGTTAGTAGTAGTATGTGATTTACTTAAAATTTGGGATATTTTTGGTTATGGAATAAGAATTACATTTATTTTATTATTCCAAACTATATTTTTCACCGTTTCAGTTGTCAACTTGACATACCTTGGACAAGGGAAACTCAACAGAGGACGTGCCTCCTTCCGATTGGCCTGTGGCCATGTTGGAGAGGCATTTTTATCATTGCTTAACAAATATATTAATGTCCAGCCTACTGCAAGCAGTGCCATCTTTAAGTATGTGAGCCCGGAGTTTATAAAAAAAATAAAGCAGCGTGGGCTTCCTACCTTTATTTTTTTATAAAATCCGGGCTCACATGCTTAAATCTGTGCACATGGTGCTCTGGCTGCTTCAGGCCTCGCAATGAGGCAAAACCAATGTAAACTACACTCAGCTAGTCAATCTGCATGCCCTATATGCTGAGCGTGGTTTACGAATCCTGGCCTTCCTCTGCAACCAGTTTGGGAGGCAGGAGCCAGGAAGTAATCAAGGAGTTTGCAGCCTGCTACAATGTCAAGTTTGACATGTACAGCAAGATCTGTGTAAATAGGGATGATGCCCACCCACTGTGGAAATGGATGAAAGTCCAGCCCAAGGGCAGGGGCATGCTGGGAAATGCCATTAAATGGAATTTTACCAAGTTTCTCATTGATAAGAATGGCTGCCTGATGAAATGCTATGGTCCCATGTAGGAGCCCTGGTGATAGAGGAAGACCTGCCATGCTATCTCTAGCCCTACAAGTGTGTGCCCCCGCCAAGCCCCCCTGCCCTGTGACCCCTGGAGCCTTCCACCCTGGCACTCATGACGACCTGCCTGCAAACCAGCCTGTTGTTGGGGCAGTCCTGAGGACCTGGTGTGCACCCACCAGAGGAAGGTCCCGAGGCCTGTGGCCGGGCCTCGAGCTTCACCTTGGCTGCCTTGTGGGAATAAAATGTTGAAACACGAAAAATAAATAAAAAAAATAAAGGTAGTTTGACAGGACAAGGACCACAAGTCAGTCAGCAGCAGTCCTCTGTGGTCTCTGCTTCAGTTGTTGCCTCCAGGTTACTGCCTAAGTTCCTAATCTGGCATCCTTATATGCTGACTGTACACTGTAAGCCTAATAAACCTTTTATAGTTTTTCTATACAGGTTTTTTTAATCAGTGTTGTCATACAAAAGATTTCCACACTAGCCTGGAATGGAGTATAACACTGGTTTGATATATATCTGGGGGTAAACTCACAGAAAGGGTAGTGGTCTGCAGTGCTCTGCATGTTTTGGAAAGTGAAACTAAATCCAGCAGCCAAGAGGTCCATGCATGCTTCATGTCTACATTTATAGTACATGAAACTGTGCCAAAAGTGGGACAGTATCTTAAAGGCTATTGACTGAACAAGTTCCCACAGCACCTCCCCCTTTTGTCTAAATAAGAGATTTCTAAGACTTATACAAAACTTTATACAATAAGAACAGATATCAAGTATTTGTTCAGGAAAAAGAAGAGGCAAAAACATATATTAAAAATTAGAATTACAGCCAGCATGAACAACATCAAGCAAGAAACATATGCTAAATGTTTCAATAACTATCCTATCCTAAAAAGTCTAAGTCTTATTCTAAAAAATCTCTTAACTAAGTTATAAGAGGAAAGTAACTACTACTATCTATTCTTCAACCCTGTAAAAGACCTGAGAAGGGAAATAATATTACTTGAGTAAACAGAAAGTGAAATAAAGCAACTTCCAAATGGTGCAAGAAATGACAGAGACAACCAGCTATTGCAACATTGGGGCAACCAGTTTTATCTAAGGCCTAGAGTAACTGACAGATCATTTTCAGACCAATTTCCAGAAAATTTGAAAATCTATTTTACCTTGTCTTTGCAAGGATCGACAATGTTTTTACTTGTGTCCTGGTTGTTCAGTCTGAACACAGTACATTTTGTCAGTGATTGACGCAGGGGCAATTCTTTGTCAAAAGGCCAGTTTTGCTAAGAAGAAAACAAACTCAAAGTGGAATGTCTTCAGTGTCCAACCTTCTCTCAGAAATAGATTGATGCTGCCGGAAGCAATCATATCTCATGTCATCAGAATCCTATGTTATTTAAATGCCATATTTCACAGTTCTTTGAAGTGTTTGAAGATTACCTATCTATGAAGAATTAAAATTTCTATGCATCTAAATAACCTGATTAATATAACTATAAGTATGACAAACAAGGATGACTATTGACCTGTAATTCTTAATATCTATATAGCTTAAAGACTAAGACTTCATATTAAAAAATTAAACAATCTTTAAAAAAATTGTGCAGCAAATGAGAACAATGACATCCAAATGTAAACAATGTATAAGTATTGTGAGCAGATGTAGAAATGTATAATGCAATATGATAAATATGTCCTAAAGTTGTATTAATATACAAAATATCTTAAGAAGATGTAGAACATGCATGCATACCATATGACAAAGTAACTTTGCATTGGTGCACAAATATTGTAAACAGAAACAGGGACATGTACAATATAACAAATATAATTTGAATTTGTATCAATATGCAAGAATTATTACCAATGTAAATTGTCTATAAATAATTGCTCACAAATAATCTCACTATTGTTGTTATTAATATGAATAAGCTCATACTAATCTACCTATTATCCCATCCCATCCAATCTTTTTTTCAAAAGAGACACCTCAGCCTATTTCAGTTCCACCCCCAAACCTATATCAGTTATAACCAATCCCTAATAATATCCCTAGTCCTGAGGAAAATCTTTGTTGGGAGAGGGAACACAATTTTCTAGAATTATTTCTAGCTGTCATGGGGGCTATGTTATTTTTATGAGATCCTGTAAAACAATAATTATGGTTAAGTTTCAAGATAACTGTCTGGTACATTTGCAGATAGTCTCTGAGTAGTAGACAGGATTTTTCTGATGTTCTTATGTGAAGTACTGTTCAGAATGCTGTAAGAAGGGGCTGGAGAGATGGCTCAGTGGTTAAGAGCATTGCCTGCTCTTCCAA
>LOJH01030298.1:0-17154 GCA_001685095.1 Ellobius talpinus | reverse complement strand
GGATGAAGAGAAGGAATGTTTTGAAAGCCTCAGTAAGGAATGTGCTATGTTTTACTCTATTCGGAAGCAGTATATACTGGAGGAGTCAGCCCTCTCAGGCCAGCAGAGTGACATGCCTGGCTCTACCCCAAAGCCCCAGGAGGAAGTAGACTGTGGAACACATTATCTACAAAGCCTTCTGCTCACAGCTTCTGCCTCTGAAGCATTTCACAGAGGATGGAAATGTCCTGCAGCTCGCCAACCTGCCAGATCTGTACAAAGTCTTCGAGAGGTGTTAAATATGGCTGTAGCCACCTTAGTGACTGTGCATCCACCGTCCCAGACGAAGCACGTTCTACAGATGAGGAAGCCACAGGGCACCCGGTGTGCTTCAGGGTTTCCAGTGCTTGCTGCTCATGCTTTGTATCCCAGTGTTGTTGCTATAACTTAATGTTAAAAATTCTCATTTGCCTTCATGTTTGGATTGACTGCAAATAAACGCACGTGTGTCATGAAAAAAAAAGAAACCAGTCACCTTGTTGAATATATATTGTACAATGTTCTTCCCTATATGTATAGTAAAAGCAACCTATAAACTGTAGAAAGTGTTTAGTGGGCCGGAGGGAGGAGAGTGCACCTGTGGGTCAGGCAGGGGCTACCTGTTATAGACATTGAGATTTCCTGTCAGGTTAACAAAAACATCCTCAAATCAGATTATGCTGGTTATTTCCCTTTACACTAAAAGCTGTTAATTGTATACTTCAGGAATGTGGATTGAAACTAAATAGTTCCTGATAAGTGAAGGGTAACACAGGGCCCCAGGACCAAATGCTTTAGTAAGATCTAGCAAATATCTCTTTATTTGCAATTGAAACTATATGCCTCCTAGAGCCAAAAATATCATAAGGCTGCTGAACTTGGATTCTGTAGAGCTTAGTGTAGAGTCTCATAACTTCCTGCTGGCCAGTAGGACAGCTTGAGGAAACATGAGGTGAAATCATGGTGAGCTTGGCAGTTTCATAGCTGGACAAATATACTCAACTGGCAAGCAAATGCTACTGGTAGAGGAATTCTTCATTGTGAGCTAGAACTTTCGATAATAAGGCTTATAGGAACCAGCATTTATCAGTGATTTGAAACATGAAGATCTTGGAGAATAATCACTTATAGAATACCAGAAACAAAATGCTAAATACTTCTGACGAAAGACCTCAGTGTTTGGTCACTAATACTCAACTGGGTGCATGCAGTAAAAGAATCAAAATGAAATAAAAGCCACAAAGTTTTTCTTGGGATTAAAAGTTTGCAGCTCATCAGGCATTCTTCTGTTTCAAATGACTTTAAAAACAGCTGAAATTTAGAGTGAAACTGTGTCTCAAGTATCTAGTTCTGCTATTTCTCTAGAATTTTCCCAAACTGTAGCTCAGCCGTCTGTAACCGAAGCCACTGGAAGACACAGACATATAGAAGAACTTGTTAGTCTTGGCCAGGCCTAGGCCCTGTGGCCTAGAGCTTAGTAGTGTATGGAGCTAAGCGGGACTTCGTTTCCAAGCGGAATTCACTCCTAAGCAAAGGAAAGCTAAAAGCCTCCAAGCCTCCTGAAAAGTGCCCGTCTTAAAATAATCCAGAAAACCAGCCTGTTGTCCTTCTGGCCCGTTTAAAGCATGGCTGCTGTTTCCATGCATCTGGGGTTTTTCTGTTTGGACGCCGGCTGCTCCATGATGTTTATGGAGGTGGAAAATCCAAGTAAGGCATGCCTTTGCAGCTCCTTACCAGCCGTTCTCACGTGTGCTCTGAAGGAGCCGTCGTTCAGAGGCCTCGTCACAAACACTGCTGTGTGTCTATTCATGTGTTGTTTGCTGGGAAAGATTTTGTCTCCGGTTTGCACGTGTTTCCTTTTCTTTATTTGCTATTGTTGTTGTGTTGTTAGGTTATATATCCCCCCTGGGGGGCCGTGAATGAAGTTGGAAGCTACTGTCCTGCCAAGACACAGGTTGCAAAACACTTCTGAGTGACCTCAGATACTAGACAAGCATGAATCACCGAAGCCCATGCTTTCGACACTTAGCAGAGGTCTTTCACGCAGTGTTGGCCATTCTCCCGTGAAATGGAGACTCAATGCGTTTGTTCAGCAACCTCCTTACACGAGCCATGCAAAGCTGAAAAGTGGTGGCAGTTAGCAGGATGAACGCTGGAGATTACATTTCCTGTCGAAAGAAGATGTGCTTTGTGAGGGTTTTAACCAATTAAGTATTTCAGAATATTGTATTCTCCACCAAATTTTTTCTGATAGCATTTCTGTCTTTAATCATAATAATGGAATGTAGTCCAAGCCACATGATTGCATCTGTTTGGGCACTGGAATGCTTTGCCTTAAATCTAGAGATTTCAATGACTCTAGCAATAATAGCATATACCCTGCACTGAGAGACGTGCCAAGTGCACAACATGCAGCATTTCTAAACCTTGCAACATTCCTCTAAGATACATACTATCAATACCACTTTCCATGCAAAGACACCAGGATGTAGGAAGTATCTGGTTAATTATCCAGTAATAATGCTCAGTATTAAAGACAGGAACCCATACCTACCTGGCTCTACTTTGCCGTCCTCTGCACTGTTAAATCAGCCCCCCTTTTGTTCTTCCAGGCTTGCAAGCCTTGCTGTCACTTGATGGTAACACGCTGCTATCTCTAACTTGCTATGCTGCATATTAGCAAGAGGGGCAAACATGAGGTGAGGAAAAACTATCTCACCCGGGTGTTTATTTGATTTTATGCCTTTATTTTATAAAAGCCACGTTTACCTCATCCATTTTTCCATAGCACAGATTACTTTTTTAGTTTGAAAACTACACAATTGCTCTTTCTACTTGTATTTCTCAGACTCTGTGTCCCAATTTTTAAGTTTGATCCCTTGAAATCTCTTCTTGCACATCATGAATAATACACTTCGTTTTTCTTTTCCCCACTCCCTTTTCTCTGTTTTCACATTTATTCACATACTGAATAATATTGTTGACTGAAACATACTCATACTTTTAGTCATGGAAATGGGAAGACAGTATCAACTTAAAAATTAAAAAAAATTCCAATGCGTTTGCTCTATAATTTGTTTGTTGAGTAGGAAAAGGGGTCATTGGGTATTACTTTTGTCTTATCTATGTGTACTTCTGGGATGTGATTTATTATGCAGCTTGTCTCATACCATGAACTCAACTGA
Organism: Ellobius talpinus; assembly: GCA_001685095.1. Lineage (NCBI taxonomy): Eukaryota > Metazoa > Chordata > Mammalia > Rodentia > Cricetidae > Ellobius > Ellobius talpinus. The sequence goes on along the minus strand of LOJH01030298.1, from coordinate 13,951 downwards.
TTCCACTCCTTGGATTCCCTTCAAGGTAGGAACCACTGGTTGTCTGTGTCTTTTGACAGTCTTTTCTAAAAAAGCTAAACACACACATACAATCACAAATACACATGAGAGAGGGAGAAGGAAAGGAGAGAGGGGTTGTGTGAGAGAGATCGAGAAGAGGGTTGGGGAAGCAGAGAGAGAGCAATCAGATTTGAAATTCAGGAAGCACATTCTGGGATACAAAGGGTATCTAGGAGACTGCCATGTATCATATGTTTTAGTTGTGAGACAATGAGATTTGAACCAAAATGGAGGATAGGAAGTTGCATGCGATATAGAAGCCATTATGTAGATAAAGCCTGTTGAACTTGACAGCTAATGGGATGAAACATTGAAAAGGTGAAACTCTCTCAAAAGAGATACTCCAAAATAAAAAAAATTATTTTAGAGAAAGGGACATTTATAGATTCATATTCGTTTACACACACTCTCCCTCCCTCTTCCTCTCCCTCCCATCCTCCCTTCCTCCCTTACCTCTGTTCATTTTCTCCTCATTTTCTAAAAGTCTGAAGATTGAATCCAGGGCCTTACATGTGCTAAGCAGTCCCTTTGCTATGGCTCATGTGTCCTCAAACAGACTTTCTTGATGGTTTCTTTCTTTCTTTCTTTCTTTTTCTCTCATTTTATTTTTCAGACAGGGTTTCTCTGCAGCTTTGGAGCCTGTCCTGAAACTAGCTCTTGTAGACCAGGTTGGCCTCGAACTCACAGAGATCAGCCTGCTAAGAATGCTAAGATTAAAGGCATGCGCCAGCACCGCTCAGCTCTTGCTGACTTTTTTACTCCTCTATCATTTTGTTTTGGGTAGTAGAATTGCTGACCTTAGGCAATCAGCATAGACTAAATCCATTTTTCATGAATGACTAAACTTGATGTTGTGTTTGGTGTGCTAATTGATCACTTAGTGCAAAAAAAAGACGAAAATGATTTTATGTAGATTTCTGTAGAAAATGTATTTCTGTAGATTCTGTTTGTTAAACTTGTGTTAATCATCATTTTATTCCGTTTTGCTAGACACAGCTCCCCAATATCCTAGAATCTTTGTGCTCTCACTGCAGTTGGTCAGCTCCCTTCTTTTCCTTTCTTTTCAAGACCAGCTGGACTAAAGAGCTCGGTTAACGATTATGAGTAGAAACTGAACATGAGAAAGGAACCTGATGCTATCCATCTGGCTCTCCATTTTGAAGAGTGACTTACCAAAAATAAATAATTTAGAAGATATTTTTATTTATATGAAATCCAAATTAAACCATAATACTTATCTTCACCTGTTTTTATATCGGGGGGTTATAAAAGCTCAAACTTATTATACACAGTGTTCTAAGAGAGGGATCCCAACATTATCCTTACTTACGATGAGGAACCAGAAACCCAGAGAGGTGAAGAAACATGTCTAGAATCATAAAACTATGAAGTGGTTGGGCTAGGATTTGTGAGACCTTAATATTTTCATCTCCCCACTTCATTAGCATGAAAAATATGAAAATAATTAAGTGTTGAATTTGGCAATGCCCTATTGTGGGCTTTTTTTTCTTGAGGATTTTACTTAAATGTATTTTAATCATTTGCAAGAGTCCAACATTTGTATTTGGCTTTTAATTCAATAACTGAAAATAAATAAGTAGGGATTATGCATTTGAATGTGTATTTCTAGTTCTACCATCTACAGTTTTGTATGCGCTGCTGTACCTGTATTCACTTCATTTCCCTCCTGCTTGTAAGACAGCTATAGAATCATTACATTAGCATTTCCACTTACTTCCTCAGTGTAGAAGGATTGCATACCCGCTGACGCACATGAATCCACAGTGCATTGTTGAGCAAGGACTGGTTGGCTGTCCATCCCTAGTTGAAGTATCAAAGTTCCTCCTGCACAGCGCTGATAATGCTATGCTGCCCGGCCACCCAGTGCGAAAGGAAGTTTCAATACGGTGTAGTTTATTCCTCAATGATCCCATATTGTAGAGACCCCACACTCAAATTTAAATGTTGCACCTGATTTGTAGACAATAACTAGAGGAAGTGAGTGATCTAGATCATGCAGTTGGTTTTTAAATTTGTTTATTTGTTTTATGTTTGTTTGTTTTGGTTTCTCCAGAGCTTTCTTAAATTTTTCCCATCACTCTCTCTTATGTTGGTTTAGTTTTCTTTTTATGAGATAGGATCTCATTCTGGTTAGCCCAGGCTGGTTTAGAATATGTGATCCTCCTGCTCAGGTTCCAAGGAGCTGGAATTACATGCTTGCCTCCATGCATAACTACTATTCTTAAACTTAGTGAAATGTATGTGCTGGGGAAAGGCAGAGGTGGTAAGCAAAGTTTCCTAACCTTTGACCCTGTGGTCTCACTTCAGCAGTCTAGAGACAGTTTGGGGTCCCTCTTAGAGATGGGCTTCAATGTATAAAATAAAACGCATACTCCTTAAAAGAAACATCAATCTGTTGTCTCCATTAATCCTGTGTTAAATAAATAGATGGTGTACTTGAAAATCTTTTACCTTTATTTATATGTATCTACTTATAAAGCTAGATATGTTTTTCATTTTTGCATTTATTTACTCTGTGTGAATGTGCGTATGCGCGTGTCTGGACTTGTTCTGCTACTGCACATGTGAAGGTCGGAACGCAACTTTTGATATTTGGTTCTCTCCTTCCTCCTTCCACCATGTGTGTTCTACAGAAGAACCTGGGGTGTCAGGCTTGGCAGCACACGCCTTCCCCCGCTGAGCCGTCTCACCAGGCCGAGTTAATGGATTTTAACAATACAGTGTGGATGCTGGAGTGACAGCATTATAGAGGAGATAATCTTTAACTCGCCTCTTCTGAAGAACTGGCTGCAACAGCTAAAGATTATGTACTACTAGAGTGCAACTTAGGTTTCTGGGTCACCAGGAGAAAACCCTCAACTTCAATAGGTTAATGAAGCTATAATGCCCAGAGAGTTCTTATGGGAAGGAACTGCCAACTACACAGAATCCAGCAATCAGTTTAAAGAGAGCATGTATACATACATATATGTATATATATGATATTTATGTGCACATATAAATGTTATATGTATGAATATGTAATAAAGTGCATAATGATGTTTAAAATTATCATTTGAAATTATGATACTATGACATATCTGTAATTTCATACCAGTGCCAACCTCACTTATGCCAACATTTTTACATATGTCATAACTGAGGTAAGCTTCATTAGAAATGATAAAAAATAAAGCGAAATTACTTTGCCAATTGTCATGGTTCACCTAAGTAAGACTCAAAACTCTGCTCCTCAATAAGGACTTTATCCTTATTATGGCCTAACTTTCTCATTGAAATTCTCTAAGTTAACTTTTTAAATTTTTATTCTTTAAAATGATGGCAGAAATGTGTACTTTGTGACTTTGATATCATCAAATGAGAAGATTAGGCAAGGCTTTAGGGAGTTTAAAATGTTTACTAAGTTTATTATTTTTTTACACTAATGTTGCTAAGAAAATAAAAACAAATTAGAATTTTGTTTGTTTATTTGCAAACTTATCTGATTCTTCAAATTCCTGGGTATTTTTTTCTTTGATCTATGAAAGGTAAAATAGTGGAAGATGGGATGAAGAAATGGAGAAATGGCAAAGAAACAATGGAAGAGTAAAGAAAGGTGACTGATGAAAGCTAACGCCTTAGTTTTCTTCACTGTTTAGCTAACATAAAATATTAACATATTAAATGCAAACATTAAGTCACATTAGCATTGTGTGGACAGATGGCTTCCTTGTGTTGCAAGGAGAGCCAGACCACTTCTTCATCCCGGCCGCAGAACTGGGCACCTGCACCAACCTGCAGAAACCAGAAGTGTCCTTGATGCTCTTTCCTTCCCTGCATGTGACACCTACTTCCATCAGCAACTGCTACTCTGGCTTCAGTGACTTCAATATCATGGTGAAGATTGGCCTATTGTTGAACTTTATGCAACAAATCACAAAGTGTGTTAGTTGACTTTTGCTTCTGGCTTTTTGCTAACCAGCAAATGCTTGTGATACTTATCTGTTTTGCTAACTGCTCTAAATGGCCTACTTCTGTTGATGTGTAGAAAGCCCGGTTCACTTCTGTCATTAATTCCATGTTGTTCAGAATCCTACTAATTCAGCTAATAATTTGTACCTCTAAAGATGGTACAAATGTTATAACAATTGCCTCTTAAATAAGTTAGAGTTTAGAGCTTTTAGAGCATTGATAACAAATACCTTTATATTTTGAGTTCAAGAATAACATGTTCCATTTCTTATGGGCATCCTTTCTCCAGATAGGAGATGCATGAAAACGCAAGCAATACATTCTGTGAGATGAGATAATATGATAGAGTTTTAGCATTATCTTTTTTTTAAAATTTCTCCCACCACCACTGAGCAATCTCTCAAAAGACCAAATTAGTAATGATCATTGTTAGTTAAAAGAAAAAACAACCCAGATCTAACATTGACAGTCACACAGCAGAAAGTCATTTGGGAATATCACATGTCCCTCTTTAGGAACTTGCAAGTTCCACTGTGTTATAGATTGTTCTGCTTGCAGAAGTGCCGAGAGGCTAGGCTCTGTTTGCAATTACCAAATCAAAATGCAATTAACTAGTCACTGGGAACAAACAATGATGTCTTTAAATGCCCCTTGGAAATGCCGAGCTGGCCATAGGGATCCGGTTCCCATGGCTCGGATGTTTTCACTTACCAGCCCCACTGTGAAATATTATTCTGAGGACCATGCAATGGTTGGTCTGAGGAGGAAAGAGGCGAGGGGGAGATGTGGCATTGATCTGGGCACTGAGGCATTTTCTCTTAGAGTTTTCAAAGGAAACTTTTTCTTCATTCTTTTGTTCTGACCTCACACATGACATGGAAATGCATCTTGAACTGGGTATTGAATGTTGCTTGCACATGATCTTTTTCCTTAAAACATACTTATAAGAAGTGTTTCTGATATGGCTGAGATGCATAATTCTGGTTTTTATTTTATTTTTTAAACCTTCTAGATAAAAGTGTGTTTCTTTTTCAAAAAGTACATTTTTTGTCAAGCTAGAAATGCTGTCTTTCCCTTTCCTTTTGTTAAAAGATTTCTCTAGTATATGATTTTCTAAATATTAATTCAGCTTGTATTAGATATTGGCTGTTGCTCTTAAAATCAGTCTTTAATAAAGTTTTGCCTAAAGCTTTTCATAGAAATCGAAATAAAACAGCAAAGTATCCCATTTTATCACCCCAATACTTGCCTGTTCCATTACAAAGGGCTTTCCATACATTGAAATTATTTTTTGTACATTTTTTGTAAATTTTGTATTTCTTCTTTTACTGCTCTGCTGGATGTCAGAGTGGCAATGGAATTACCAAAAAACTGGGCAGAAAAAAATCACAGTGGGAGCTGGGATAAGCTATACTCTTTCTCAGGCTGAGAGTGAACTCACTAACAGGAATATATGCATGAGATCAGAGAGATATATAGAATCTATGAAGAATCCCTGTGAGTTTGGTTGACATTTCAGACGGCACGCACCTAGGAATAACTGACATTCAACCTTTTATGGAAACTGTAGTGAGAAAGAAACATTTTCCCAAAGACTGCTTTCTCCAGCAATAGGAACTTGCTGCAAGCTCTCTTCTAGTGACTGCAGACAAGGATCCAAGTAGAAACTGTAAGTATGTTCTTGCTATAAATGAAGAGAATATGACATCAAGTAAAAGAGCATAGCCTCCCACCTTGATAGACGCTCCTGGGTAAGAAGCTTGAAGGCCGGGCTTGATCTAGAACCCAGCCTCTTCAGAGTTCCCTGCTGCAGTGTGACTACATGGGGATGAATGGGGGATAGTCCAGGCTTGCAGCCTGTAGTATTTCCTCCTACTCCCAGCTCCGTGCTAAATCTCAAGGATTCCTATGAGTTTCCATACGGATACCCTGATCCATTGGTCTGTGTTCCATTCCTAATCCTTGAAAACAATGATCCTCGTGAAATAGAGGCTCAAACAGTGACAGCTCTGGAGAATTCTCACATTAGGCCTTCAGTAAGGTCAGTTCAAGTTCCACAAGTATACTTGTGGCTATTCGGGAAGTGGTTTCCAGAGCCCAGGTGTCTACACCATGGTTGGATGTGAAGTAGATTCTCCCCAAGGAGGTGCAAGTATGCAGAAGGGCCCTTCTTGATTGGTTTCAGATAAGATGGAGTAACTCACTGCTCTTGCTCGTTCAGGATGGGTATTCGACATCTCCAAAGGTCTTTCCTTTAATTGTACAGACGCTGTACCAAATAGTGCAAATCCAGACATGAGTTGGCTACCTCCCTTGAGTAAATTACACCCTTCTGAAAAGGCTATTCTACAATACAGCATTAACACAGACAGTGGGGAGTTCCTTCCTCTCTCAGGACTGCTGGAATGTGAACTTTATTCTCAGATGAACTAATCGCTCCCATTTAAGGGCCATCTGAAATCCAGACCCTGGTCATCACTGCCACTGATTCATGTTCTTTGAGGGCTGGACCCGATCCAGTAAACAGCTCTCCACCTAGTTCCTGCTTCAGTCTTGGCCCATGGCCTGTTCCCCATTCCTTTTCCTCTGATTCCAGTTTCCTAATCACAGACTCCTGTGAGGGGTCCCTCCATCACCAGACAGGGCCCAGATGAACCTGTCTGCAGTAGAGACTCCCCAACAGCTTCATTTGCCAAAAGTCACTCTGCTTAATGATGGAGAAGACCTATGTCCCTAGCTTTGACCAGGATGGGTGGGAAAGGTCATCTGTGTCTAGGGACTTTCCATGCACATTGTCACCAGCTTCCCTGAATCACCAGACACATGTAGAACCAGAACATGCTGACGAAAACAACCAGTGTCCCTTCGGCAGATTCAGTCATAATTTAAAAACTCCAGAATGTACCAAAATGTCTTTATTTAGATCCTACTTTAGATGCAAGTATTTTGGGGGCAACCAGGTAAATTTAAATGTGTTTTCATTGTTAACTGAGATGGAAAACTAATGGAATGGAAAGACAAAGATTGGCACCAAAAGGAACGACGGTAAGTCCCTCTCAGATGCAGAGGCAGACCTGGAAAAATACGCTTAGTGGTTTATAGTGCTGATCATTAGGTGGTACCAACGTGAAGTTTAAGGTTCTTATTATTGCTTTCACAGGGATTGTCATTTAGACATAATTGGAAAATTTCTATTTGTTTCCAAAATTATTTGTGCCTCTGAGGATCCCTACCCAGTGGGCTCAAGCCCCAGGTTTTCTCAAGCAGAATTATGCTAATTTTGTACCTACATGGATTTGCTGAGTTAACATTTAATGTTGTTTCTTCGGTTTTTACAGAAAAGTGGGAAACACACATTAACTTAGAGAATGATTTGTTGTAACGAAGGTAATTTTCTATTAATTAGTGTAATTCATATAGTGTCTCTCTACAAATGTATTCATTTATTTTAGAATGATTCATTCTTTTCAGAACAGTCTTTTTGACTGAAAAATTATCTTTCCTTTTTTCCTATATGTATATGTATTAAAATATATATATATTGAGCTTAAAACTCTGTCTCTATCAGGTTTTCCTGTTATTTTGGTTGCTGGGAACCTCAGCTGTGAAATAGGCACATCATTGCATTAACGGATTTACTACCTAGTAGCTTGAAAATGCAATTCTTTTTTCTCTGTACTTCATCACTATCATGCAAAAATGTAGTTTCAAAGCCTAAACTCTAATGACTCTTTCCTGTTCATGGGGTAATTTTCTATACCATTTAAAATCATTTGGAAAATGGTAACATGTAAAAAAAAACTGCAGGGTTCTCTACAGATGATATCAGGTCCTGTGAAGCATATAACATATAGTTATGGCTTTAGAGTGTTCACCAGGACCATGGATTCTCAGAGTGATGAGGATTTACAGGGTGAAATCCATTGTCCCGGTAGCAGCTCTACAGTTGAAGGACATGAGAGCAGACTGGAATGTGGGGGTCTTGCTCTGGGGTTTTGGAAGTGATGAAGTGAAACTCTCCAGTTTCGACTCTGAAAGTTCTCTGAGGTATAAATGGGACTATAATGGTAGTGGTGGTGGTGGGGGGTAATGCCATTTTATTTTTTGTAAAACAAATTTTGTTTTTTAGACAACCATGCTAAATTATCATATTTCCCCACAAAACTGATACTAGACTTACTTGAATTTGCTGTCTTAGGGAACCAAAGAGAAGGATATTATACCCTAGTGTAAGTGCAATTCAGTGCAGTGGCTTCAGTGAAAAGGAGGCAGGCACACTGGGACCTTATCCTGTGGGGAGTTTTGATCAGAAGCATCTTTCTCTACACGTTCTTCCCTTACCTGCAGAGGCCATTCTTGGAGCTGTACAGTGGTAATTCTGTCACATGAAATCTATGTCTTGTCCCATTATTCTAACCTTGAAGGCTATTTGAGAAGAAAATTCCTTTGACTTCAAAGTGGAACTAATGAGATGACCCCTCAGCAAATGGTCCATGATTTTAAATAAATTAGCATTAAGCCATGTTGGTTTGGGGTCATGAGATAGCAGTAGCTTATTAACTGAGTCAGGATTGAAGTGTTGATGAGTTTCCCTGATGGAAAAGGTGTGATGTTCTCATGACTAAACTGTCCTGAATGGAGCAGTGAACTGCAGCGGGAATGGCTGTCTAGAGCTTCACCAGGCCAAGGGTCTACTGTAATCTCAATAGCATATCCTTCCGCTGTACACTTCAGATTCTCTGTACAGATTTCTGACTCCGTTCTCTGTCAATTTTCACATATCTGCAAAAAGAAAAAATGTGATGTATTCTCAAAACAGAAACAGATGTGAGATCTAATTTTTTTTTATTGGAAGTGGCAAGACATATAAAGATTTAGCAAAATACTAAGATCACATATTTCAAGGCCACAAATGCAGACACTAAGAAATAGAATAATAAGACAGCAGGGTGGTCTTCATCCAGATTTTATGTTCTTTGTAGTGAAATGCCCATGATACGCCATTGTCAATAGAATAAGGCAAACAAATATATATGTGTGTGTATGTATACACACACATATAGAGAGAGATATCTTAAAATGTTTTACAAAACATTTAAGAAATCTACCTTTCTTTTCACTTTAAAGAATTGAACTTGATGATTCATATGTTTTATCTCATTGTGAAAACTCACAGTCATTTGACCAAATGAGATGTTTTATCATGAAAGAAAAAGTTCAGAATTGAGTTATTTTGCTCATTAAATTTTAGGAGAAGCTGATGTACTGAGCAAAGTAGATGGAACAGCTTTTAAGAAAGAAAGATGCAGGCAGCACACACTGATTGGAGGATAAGCTTTGTGGTGAGTAAATTAGCATTTATATGGTGCTATTTTTCAGGTAAGGCAGTATGGTAATATATTTGCTACAGTATGTAGTTAGGAAGTCAAATCCACAGTAAACAAAAGTGTTAGAGTTCTTTTATTTTAGAAAAAGGCTTTGGATTTGATTAACATTTCTCTGCTGCCTACAGTTCACTAGGCATTGTGCTAGCTGAGAGCTTATTGTTGTTATGTAATTTCTATGACAAGCTTGTTTGATATTACTACCTCTATTCTTTGAATGAGGAGTTTGGATGTCTAGGAAAATTCAATGACATAGTCAAAGTCTCATATTTACTAAATTCTCAAGCAATGATTAGAATGCTGCTTTCTCTGAGGCTAAAATTATTTTCACAACTATCCCAAGTCAATCAAGGAAGAAAGTTACAACTTCTCTTAAGTACTTATAATTCGATATTCTTTAAGTACAAGTTAATTTTCCCTTTTTTGTCTTTATCTCTTCCATAAATTCATAAGACACAGCATAGAGGATGCCCAGATTAGTGTTAAGGAATATCCAGAAAGCTTCAGGGACATGCCACAGTAGGCAGGAAGTATGACAGAGGAGTAGCTAGGCAGCTTTTGATAATGTCTGACACACTCTAAGAAATTAATAATAAAAAAGAGTGTATGTTTTTGCAAGAAAAGCCTAGCCTTATCTGAGTGGCCTTCCAGTACATCTTAAGGAACACTCGGACTCTTCTGGAGGATCCAACAGAAGGAGCCTGAGAAATTGGTGAAAATCAACTGAGATGGAATCGATGAAATAGAGGTTCAGTCTATCGTCTTCCTGGACCACAAAAGATCTGATTAAACTTGTTTTGCATAAGGTATCTCCCCATTAATACTTTGTTCAGATATAAAAATTCTCCTGGCTTTATAGCATTTAATAATTATATATTTATTTTACATACATCTTGTGATACTTTGATGTTTTATATTTTTTGTACCCACAAATTTGAAAATTTTAGATAGAGCCAGTGATTAAGTAATGGACAAAAAGCAAAAGTATGATAGAGTTTTAAGAGAACATGAAGTTATATACTATTCTGCATATTTGCCACAATCAAGATACATGAAATAATGTTTTCCAGTAATCAGAGAAGGAACCAGATATGTCGATGCTTTTAGCATCAGATTGAATTATTTCTAATAGGAGTTTGTTAATATATACCAACACAATCATTGATCCTAATAAAGGAGACATTATTCTATCAGCTACACACACACACACACACACACACACACACACACTTTCATATGTAACTTTGACTATCCCTTGAAAGATTTTGCATTCCTTAGGCAGAGCCCCTTCCCCACAGTCCAATTGTACCTATGTTTGCTTCTCTATCTGGCTTTTAAGTCTTTAATAAGTTTGAAACCATATACAACATCATAGTCTCAAGAATTAATACTGGTTATTCCAAATTTTGAATATTAAACCCTATATTCAAAGAAAATAAAGTATACAAGTTACTGTCAGAAAATTGCACTCTTATTTTGTCTTTATTAATACAGAGAGAAATAGGGTTAGCCTTCAAATCTCAATAGCAGTACCATCCCTAAACCTTAAATATTATTTATAGTTATCTGAGTTTCACAAGTATTGGTAAAATTGAGAAACAATGAAGAATATTTATCGCCTAGAAATTTATTTTCCAAATAGTAAGTGGATTGAGGGAAGTTGGTGCACTTGTATGCCAACATGCCTATGTAATTAATAAACTGGGATAGAATGCTTGTATGAGAATTATCTTCTTCCTAATAAAAATCTCTGTAAAAACAACTGATACGATCAAAACCTAACTTCACTGAGAGAAACTTATTCAGTTAGGTTAAAGAATACCTTGTGTAGAACAAATGTTTCCTTGCTCTTTTGTTTCCAGGTGGCTCTTTCTTTTATGTCAGACCATGTATCTTGCTTCACATCAAAAAAAATAAGTAAATAAATTCCTGTCGTTTTCTAAATTTCTGTTGACATTATTTAAACTTTCACTTAAAATATGATTAATTAGTTGGATCTCTACTTTTCAGAGTGTTCACTAGTAACTCCTAGACACCCAGATGTAGATCCTTAAATTTTAAGATATTTACTTATTTATTCAGCATTTTATTACCACTTCATGTCTGAAAATGGTAATGGGAGAAGTATAATGAAGGAGAAAGAGGAGGGCTTTTTATATGAGCTCTATAAATAATTAGAGAATTAAAATTGGCATTGTTCTGTGCAAGAGCAGTTTTACAGCAAATCGGGGCATGAATGAAGCAATCTGGGTGGTAGAGCTGGGCTGACAATACTCTCCTTAAGAGTCATAGATTACCTAACAAAAACTCCAACAGGACACTTGAGAAGCTCTGTTTTGAGTGGTTGGTCAGAGTTGTCTAAAGACCCCAAAACTTTATTGCTGTTGCCCTTGGCTGCTCCTCAGAGGTGGAGGCAAGTCCGTACTGCTGAATACAGCACACCCTTTGGACACAGGAGCCCACGTATCTGTGCTGGATCTGACCTGAAACACTCCTCCTTGAAGACTAATTTAATGTTACTAGATAACATCATGTAAGCTTCTAAAGGAGGAAAACAAGCAACAGTCCTACCCAGCTCTGACACCCATGACACAATAGTGACCATCATGGCAAGATTTCCCTAAGTGTGCAAGAGTGACTTGTCAACAGTTTGTTTTCCAATACTAAATGTTTAGCTCTGAAAACATGTGTGTGCATACAACTTTATATGGACTGAACAGGATGAATTTATATATTTATGAATACACACACATACACATAACATGTCATCACAGCCAACAATTTACAAAAAGAGGTCATGAAGCAGGGTGCTGGTGGCACATATCTTTCATCTTAGTATTCAGGAAGCAGAGGCCAGTGGATTTCTGTGAGTTGAAGGCCAGCCTGATCTACAGATCGAGTTTCAGAGCATCCAAGGCTATACAGAGAAACTCTGTCAAAAAAAGAGGTTGTGAGGTCATGAATTTGAAAATTTGAAAGAGAGTAAGGTAGTGAGGTTGGACCTTGCTCAACATGGGAGGGGTTAGAAGGAGGAAAGGGAAGAGGGAATGGTGTAATTACATTTTAATTTAAAAACATATGAGAAAATGGATACTTTATCAGTTACAGTAGAAAGAGAAGAACAATAATCATGGAATCATTGGGACTAGTCATAGTCCAATCAGCTGTATCATGATGGCTCCATCTAAATCATCCTCCTTCTGTAGATGTCTTCTGTTTCTTCATTTGCAAAATGAAAATACTTAATTTTCAAGACTACAACTATAATTAAAAATTAAAAGCCTATAAGACACAAGAACACTTGTGTTTCACAGACAAAAGGACATTAAGGGTCTTGACCTGTGCAGTCGGGGTTTTGCCTAAACCTGTGCTGGTGCTAAGTGTCAGAGCTGAAGGATACTGTAGCGCCTGCCTTCCCCTGGATGATGTTATAGAGTTCACCTTCCTGCCAACCCTGGTCCTCCTCCCTCCACTACGCAGGGGTTGTATTTGGAATGTCAAGAAGGCTTTTTCAGGTTATCTTGAACCGTTCTTTGTAATAAAAAAGTGTCATCTGATTATTTCACTTTGTTCTCTAGCTCAATGCATTATGAAAGTTTTCTACTCATTCATGTGATACATACTTATTCAGATTTAAAACTCATCAAGCACTGTTCTAGCAGTTTGAAATATGTTCGTCAACAAAGCAGGTACAGAATTCTACATTTATGAAGTTTGCATTCTAGCCTGGCAGACCCCCCAAAAAATTGAATGAATTAAATTATAAAATATATTTAGAAAGTGTTAAGAAAAGTGTTTTCAATCCTGTCCATGAGGAGGATTACAGTGGCCTTTACGAACAAAGCATATGACTTTGAATGAAAAGTTGATGGAGATGAAGTAGTTGATTACATTGAGGTATGAAAGAGATAGAGGCAAGGCAACAGAGCAGCTAGTGTAAGAACTCGAAAGGCAGAGACCTTTGCTATGTTAGATGAGAAGTGAAGGTCCCCGTGCTGGAGTAGAGTGAGAGAAGCAAAGATGAAGGGGAGAGAAAACAGGCATGGGGATGACCAGTTTAGGTGGGTGTTTCTCAGTCATCGTGAAAGAGGTATATGCATGTGTAACTATTATAAAGATAAGAGGGCTTACATTTGAGAGGGAGTAAGGATGTGAAAGGAGTTGGAGTGAGGAGAGAAAAGGGGGAAATAATTTAAAAGCAGTATTCATATATTAAATTAAGACATTATTTTAAAATTTTAGATAATAAAAAAAAGAACTCATGCTCAGATGCTCAATAAAACAAGGCCATGGCAGGTACTCAGAGTAGAGGAGAAAGAAATAAATTTATAATTCAGAAAGATCACTCCAAAAGATGTATGAGCAATTATCTGGAGGTGGTGTCTTGGCTACTGTTTTGTTTCTGTGAAGAGATATTATGACCAAGGCAACTCCTATGAAAAAAACAAAACAAAACAAATTTAATTGGGGTCTTGTTTATAGTTCAGAGATTAGTCCACTATCATCATGGTGGGGAGCATCAGCTTTCATGCTGA
>LOJH01030297.1:0-17154 GCA_001685095.1 Ellobius talpinus | reverse complement strand
TTATTAAACCAATGAAAGTAACACATAGACAGATGACCCTCCTCCATCACTATTTTGTTTTGTTTTGTTTGTTATTTGTTTTGCCTAGAATTCTGTCCCAAACTTTTGCAGGTTTTAAGAGGATTTTAGTTGACCACGTTGGAGCCAATTTGTTGTAAGAGGGCCGTTTGTTTGCTTACAGCTGCTCAGCCCCTAAATAACCATACAAAAACTATATTAATTAAATCACTGCTTGGCCCATTAACTCTAGGTTCTTATTGGCTAACACGTCTTAATTTAACCCATTTCTATTAATCTGTGTATTGCCTCGTGGCTGTGGCTTACCGGCAAAGTTTCAGCATGTCTGTCTCTGGCAGTGGCTCTATGACTTCTCTCTGATTCTGCCTTCTTTCTACCAGCATTCAGTTTAGTTTTCCCTGCCTACCTTTGTTCTGACCAGCTCTGTTACAGGATCAAAGCAGTTCTTTATTAACCAGTCATATTCACAGCATACAGAGGGAAATCCCATGTAATTTTTGTATTTTGTACTTCATAATTCTTAGCCAATAAAAATACCCCCATTAACTATATTATATCAAATTTTTCTTGTTACATGCATACAAAACATTAGCTTTAGGGTCTTTATGGGGTCTCTGCCTCAACCTAATCAACAAGTTCTGCAAGTATAATCTCTCTACTTGAAAATGGAAATCATTTTCTAATGAGGAAATCATAATATATCTGTAGTGGTTGAAAGGCTTTATCAACACACTTATACAAACTTGTTCACTGCTTATCTTGTTATTTCTATTTGGCCTGATCTTTAATTTTGGTAGTATGGTTTAAGTATGAAACCTCTCCTAACTTGGCCCCAACTTGTGACAATTTTAGTAATGTTGTAGAATGTCAGAGATAAGCCTGTTGATGTAGGCAGTGGGCCCTGAAGCTAGTAGCCTAGCCACACTTTCACCTGAGGGCTTTGTTTATTGAACTCCTAGGATGTAGCAAGCCACCCATGAAATCCCTGCCACTGTGAGTGCCTCCTAAGCATCCATGCTTACACTGCCATGGAACTGTGAGTCAAGGACACCTGCCTCAAGTTGCTTCTGACAGATGATTTTGTACAATCACAATTACAAAGCAATTAATACAGCAGATTTCATATAGATAGACATGTAACTTGGTAGTGTCTATATAGATATTGATAGAGATAAAGACAGACATTGATAAATATCCCTCTTACTTCATTGTATGAGTGCTAGTGTTTCAAGGTCTTACATTTGAATACAGAATAAGCATAGTAGTACATGGTATAATCTGCCCTGAATACCAGCATTCCCTCCTCACCTTTCTCACTACTCACCCTCACCTTGTTATAGAGCATACACCCTACCTTAGTCTCTTATTTGGAGCTCACCTTATCCACAGTGTGAACTACATATTGAAGATAATATTTTCCCAAAAGATCTAAAGATATATACAGAAAAGTGTCACTTTAAGAATCCCATCAAGCATCTCTTCTTCAGGGCCCAGAGTTTACAACTTGATCCTCTTTAAGCTGCCAACTCCCTCAATGTCCTGTTGTTGAGTGTAACCTTTATGTGGACCCAGAATCAAGGTTTTGATTCATGCACTTATACCTAATGAGTATTCTATTGTTCTTTAGCTACATGGATTCAGGTATAGTTGGAAGGGTCACAGAATGTACTACTTTAACTACACCCAAACTTTCAGTTCTGTTTCTAAGGAACATTTAATGAATAATATAATAGCATTTATGAGTTCTATAAATTACTGTTTTGGAATACATATTCTTCTACCTTATCTCAATGTCACTATTATTGTATACCTATTTTGAGTAAATATATATATATATATCCCATAGCAAGAAAAGCAAACACATATATAGTGTTATTGCTAATAGCAAGAGCCTGATATATCATAATCAACATTTTGAGCTGTAGTCACCAAATATAAATGCACCAAGTAGAGAGCCAAATGTGCCAGAGAAGAACTGAACTACCCAAGATTGTTAGAGCCCAGACACTGCCATCAAGAGTCTCAGATGCTAGACAGGAGCTGAATATGTGGTGTTTGCCTGGTGGACTTCTGCCTTACCCTCATCTTTCCTTACCATTCCCCATTCCTCTCTTCTGGAATAGGAATATGTTGTCCCAGTGTGTATCATAAGTATATAAGGTTTAAAATTTTTATATATCTTCCAGGTTACAGGAGCTTACAGGTAAGAGGTTGCCTGAGTCTCAGATGAGACTCTAAACTTTTGGGACTCTTAAGTCTTTTGGACCTCTTAGAGATGAACTAAATCCATTTTGTATTATGGAATGACTGTGAGACTTCAGTAGGCAGAACTAGAAGGTCACATTTTAAAGTGGTATGTTTGAATGTTGACTGTAACAGCTTGTTATAATTAGCTTTGGTTGTCCCGTTACTTGGATTAGAAACACCTATGAGATTAATGAAGAGCACCTACCCATGTGTCCATGAGAATGTGTTCTATAGAACTGAGGGGAAGATCTTCCCTGAATGACAGTGGTGCCAGCCCCTGGGCTGGATTCTGAATGTGAATGAAAAACTAAAAGAAAGCCAGCTGCAAGCCAGTATTTCTCTTTCTCTGCTTCTTGATCTACTATGTTGAGCAACTAAAATAAACATTTCTTCATAAAAATGGCTTCTTGTCAGGTATTAGGTCATAGTTAATGTTATTTTAGATGTGCTAGTAAGAATTGACTTTAATGATGAAAATGAGATACACTTTATGAAGTTTAATTTTATGAAAACCTATAGTATTGAAATGTATTACCTCATTGAGAGTGATTGATGGATACTATAGTCATGTGTTAAGGAGAGGCAAGATAGCTGGAGTCTTTAGAGTGTTCAAAGACAGCACTGAATCCTGGAGAATAGGCATTAACGCTGAGTTAATAATGGTAAAGAACATCATAGACCAGATTTCAGATGAATGTAGACATCTAAAATCCTCGTGTGGCCTTGGCACCACTATTAGGGAGAGGCACATCACAATTGCATATCCAGTACCTATTTCATTTATCTGTAGAGATGTGATATGCATATCTTTAGTGGAACATGTTAACAATCAATAATGTTACTGACTCTCTAAGCCTGCACAGGCAGCTTCCCCTACCTTTGTTATTGCTAGTCAATGACTTCCTTTATTTTGCAACCGTGTTGTCATTTTCTCTTTTTTTCCTGTCATTCTTCCAGTTTTTCTTTTTAAAGACAGTATCTCAGGTAGCCCAGGCTGGCCTCAAAGTCCTTGCATATCTTAGGTTGACTTTCAACTTGGAAATCTTCTGCTTCTGTCTCTAGAGTGCTTGAATTACAGGTGTGGTTACCCAACCTAGGTGTTTTAATGTTATTTCAACTCATTTATTTCCTTCATTATTGGTGTTAACTAACTGCCCACGTTAACTGATCCTTTCCTTGCTGTGCTTCTCAACTTTATTCCTCCATTTTTACCTCTAACTTACTAGTCATGTTTTCATTTTTATTCTCTTAGATTCTTCACTATTCATTCATATTTATAATATTATACTTCTAAAAGAAATTACGTTAATATGTATTCTCAAGCTGGCTTTAGTTCACAATTCTTTTGCCTCTGCATCCCCACTTCATACTTTTCCTAACAGTCCCTTCTCTACATGAGAGAGATATTATACACTGAGAGACAGCATAGTAGTCAGCATAGATTCTAAATTCTTCATGCCTAGAAAGAAACCTTAATTTAGCAATACTTAGCTATATAATGAAGTTATTTGTATTCTCTGTACCTCAATGTAAAAGGAAAATGGTAATAATATATATAGGACTATGATGAGAGTGACATGAGCTAATTTGTATTGCACCTCTATGAGGGTTATCACATAGTAAACATGGAATAACTGCTAACTCAGTGGTTCTCAAATTTTTGAAGGCTGCAACCTTTTAATGTGGTTCCTCTTGTTATAGTAACCCTCAATCATAAAATCATTTTATTTCTACTTCATAGCTATAATTTTGATACTGCTATGACTTATAATGTAAATATCTGATACTCAACCCTCAAGGGGGTTACAACTCACAGTTAAGAATCACTGCTAACTACTATTATTGTATTACCAGTGTTCACTTTCCCAAACTGCTACAATATTATGGTACTCTCTACCTATTCCCTATCACTGTTAACAGAAAAATGTCAGTATGTATATTTAAGATATCTCATAATCTGAGTTCAGAACAGCTATTGTAACTATTCAGTTTAATATTTATTGGTTATTTCAATTTCAAATATAACCAATTATTTCAGAGCTCCTTATCAGAAAACCATACTATCATGCTTCCATGCTGTTGACTGGATGTGTTTAACTAAGCATTCCTACTTAATGTCTCCAACACTTGTATTTCAATGTCAAATTTACCGTTGCAAATGTTCCCTGTCAAGCTAATCAAAGTTATGCTTTTGTCTCCTCAAGCACTATTTATCAAGCCTCTATCACTTCATCAGCTACCTTAGATTATAGTTAAATGCATATTTTCTGACTTTTTGCTACACTCTCCACCAGTTATAACCAAAGGGGTACTTAATTTGAAATCTTCAAGGCTGAAGCAAACACATCTTACACAACTTTGTTTTAGCACATAAAGTCTAGGACTACACAGTCTCATAAAACATTAATTGCTTTTCCACATAACACATGGCTAGAAAATTAACTTCCAACATAAGACAAATAATAACTAGATTTTTAAGATTTTGACATAGACAATTTATTCTTTAAAAGATGCTGCCTAGCTGGGATATTGATCTATGACATTTATTTTTGATATTTTTGCAAAACACTAATTATATCTTGGATTAGTTTTTAAAAAGTATTTTAAACAGTGTGTAAATATAAGCAATTATTTCCTAATTAATAAAATAAATATTGAGCTTAACAGTAAATTATTTTCTTATCATAAAAACTAGTAAAATATCACTTAAACTTGTTAATTTTAGAATTGACTACCTACTATTAAGCTTCCTGAACATTTTCATATTAATATATTTTTCACATAAGAGTCTATTTGAATTTACCCTACACACAGATTATGCTCATGCTAGAAGGTATAAGTTGCCAAATAAAAAAAATCTACTGCTGGATATATGATACCTCCTTTTGAGTTGTTGGTAAAGAGTTTCCCAAAGTAATACCCACATTTGAAATAATACAGGCTACTACCCTTGCTTTTGGTTGTCCACCAGAGCTTAAGGGTGATACCCTATTGCTGGAGACACCACACACTTTGGAGAAATCAGGTGGTAATGACAAGCAAGCTTCCTTTCCTCTGGTTAGCTTTAGCAGACCAGGAGGTACTGTTGAATAACCGTACCCAGTTGTGAACACTGAGAGCTACAAAAATGACCAGTATGGGGACAATCAACTTTGGATTTGATTTAAGGCCAGTTCTACAGAAGGAAAAACAAGTCTGACACTATAATCTGAACAAGAAGCCATGGTTGGGGAGTTTATTTGTCCCAGGGGTGAATTTACTACTATTGTTTTTCTAAATAGATGAAGTATCAAACTCTCTGAATTCATATAATCATATCTATCAATTAGTACATCTCTCAGACACAATCAGGAAAGTTTCTTTATGTGGTGAATGGGGTTAATGTAGAAACTCACAAACAGTAGAAGTGCAGAGAATAAATCTGTAGAGTGCTTAGTCATAAGTGCAACTAGTGCATCACAATCTCTGCCCCCAACCAGGAATCATTGTGAAGGAGGAGGCAAAAGTGTATGAGCCAGAAGTAGCTTGGGAAGGCCAGAGTAAGACAGATCTTTACATGACAAGAACATTGTGCACATGAAGTTACAGAGCTGTATTGCTTGCACAAGACCTATCTAAGATGAAGCCTGATGACACTCTAGCATGGATGTGGGAAGGGGGTCATGATGAGCTGTTAGTAGTGAATATATTTTGGGGATAAGCCAGACTCCTAGATCTGTCATGTTTTAACAGATGTGCCCACAACCCTGAATGTATGCCTGACCCAGGTTGGACTCAAAAGGCTGGACTCAAAAGGACAGAAACAATTTTAAAGGTCACAGAGTTGGGGTTAGTGGATCTGGGAGGTGTTAGGGAGAAATATAGTGATGGATAGGATTAAAATACATTGTATGTAAGTATGAAATCCTCAAAAGTAATTAAAATATATTCAGTTTAAAAATACTATAAAACCTTGATTCAAATAGATCATCAAAGCAATCTGAAGCTATTTCTTTCCAAAATAATAGCATATACTTTGTACACGTGTCTACAGGATCACTGTGTCAATTAACTAGGAATTTCTGTTTCTCCTCTGAACAATAATCTGCCTTGCACACAGAGCAAGGTTCTTTGTCTTCGTGGCAGCCTCTTTGACTGAACTTTGATCTATGTATTCATTCCACCTTTAAAACAGCTGAGAAAGGCTAGGAGAAAAATATCTGCCCACCAGCACACATTCCTAGACCTAAGATGCTTGATTTTTAGACCAAATATCCGCCTGGTTGGGGTATCTCATTGCTCAGATCTCATCTCATTATTTTTTCAATTCATATTGGATTCACTGTTAAAGCTATTTTCAGTCAGGCACATTGACCTAGATTCTCCCACAGTGTAAGCTACTCCCCAGGAGTAAGCTAGGTACTTGAGGAAAGTGCATTAACACTTTCAGGTATGCTGTATTTGCTGGTTTCCAGGTGCATCCAAAGAGCTACCTCACAGGATATTAAGTGTCCCGTTCATATATCAAGGAGGATTTACACAGCTTCCCTAGGTGCCTTCTTCAGAAACCTTATAACTAGTAGAAACTGGCTTACTATCTAGAAAGAAAGCAAATATTTACACAATGATTTTTTAAAAAATATTCTGATAATTATTCCACTGTACAATTATCATTTAGACTCTAACTACAGAAAAGCCTCTGATCCAATACCAAAGTAAGTATTAAATTACTTTCAAGACCAGAAATTATAGTTTATTCTTAGAAACCAGTAGCATATAAAGGCATTAACAGTTGTTAATATTTTATTTTCTTTCTACTGTGTCTTAAACAAGGTATATATTAATTTATTTAACTATATTGTTCTTTAAAATAATAAATCTAACTAAAACAGCTTCAGCAAGAGTAACCCCTTGTAGTTAGGTCTTCTTTTTTCCCTTTTATTTATTTATTTTTTTAAAAAATAACAAACTCTCTTTTTTCATTATACATACCAATCCAAGTTCCCACTCCCTCCCTTTCTCCCAATTCCCTCCACATATCCTCCCACCCCACCCCCATCCAACCCCCAGAGAGGGTAAGGCACATTACTTTGGGGCAAGTCTAAGGCCCTCCCTACTATATCTAATTGAGCAAGGTATCCATCCAAAGAGAATAGGCTCCCCAAAAGCCAGTACAAGCAGTAGGGATAAATCCTGGTGCCACTGCACCTAGTCTGCCCCAGCCATGCAATTGTCAGCCACAATCAGAGAGACTTGTTTGGTCCTATGCTTATTCCTTCCCAGTCTGGCTGGAGTTGGTGAGCTCCCACTAGCTCAGGTAGACTCTTTCAGTGGGTGTACCCATCATGGTCTTGACCTCTTTGCTAATTCTCATTCCTCCCACTCTTCAACTGGACATTGGGAGCCCAGTCCAGTGCTCCGAAACGGTTCTCTGCCTCTGTTTCCATCCATTGCTTGATGAAGGTTCGATGGTGATATTTAAGACATTCATCAGTCTGACTACAGGGCAAGTCAAGATCGGGTCCCCACTACTCTATTGCTTAGGGTCTTAGCTGAGATCATCCTTGTGGATTCCTGGAAATTTCTCTAGAGTCAGGTTTCTTGCCAACCCTATAATGTCTCCCTCAATCAAGATATCTCTTTTCTTGGTCTTATCTCTGTCCTAGGTCTTCTAACGGACAAACCCGGAGACAGATGTTTGAAAACTGACTGCATACGGGGTTCACTGACACCACCCAGTACTTGATGGCCACACCATCTTACTCTTCCTCCTTTTCTACACTTCTCACACATTTTTCTTCTGCGTTCGACTTCCTCTCTGGGTTATCTCTTCATCAAAGCTGTCCCTTGAACAGCTCCAGTCACAGGGGCTTAAGAAGTCAGAAGGGAAAAACAACCCACCACTTCAGTAAAGCCTCAGTCTGGGATCAGATTAGACTGGATAAGACCTTTGTACCTTCAATATTTCACTCGCTCAGTGTATCTCAATAGCAAGGGGACTAAGAGGAAGACTATAAGACATGGCTAGGACCACAAACTAGGAGGACTGGTGTGTAAAGTCCTTCTGTATTATATGTTGCTTTTATTGATTAATAAAGAACTGGCTTGGCCTGTGATAGGGCAAAGCAAAACAGATACAGGAAGGGAAGAAGGCTAAACTGAATGCTTGGGGAAAGAAGGCGGAGTCAATGAGACACCATGTAGCCCTGCCAGAGACAGATACTGGTCAGAACCTTACCAGTAAGCCACAGTCACATGGCAATACACAGATTAATGGAGATGGGTTAGTTTAGGATGTAAGAGCTAGCCAATAAGAAACTAGAGCTAATAGGCCCAATCAGTGATTTAATGAATATAGTTTCTGTGTGGTTATTTCAGGTCTGAGCAGCTGGGACCATCCAAGCAGCTTCTCCTACTACAGAGGACCATGGGAAAACCATCCATCTCTGGTGAGAAATCAGATGCAGAAGAATACAATGCCCTTAAGGACAGTGCGTCTTTATAGTTCCCACCTTTGAACAGTTGAAGGCTAAATAAGGCAAATTCTATGAAGTTTAGATCATTGATGGATAAAAAACACAGAAATGAAAAACAAACTACATAAAGGGGCTATTATAAGAAAATTAGCAGGCACCAGCTTACAGATGTCTGAAAAATTGCTGCATGAAAAATATCTAACACACATTTTCCAGGTAAATAGAAAACGAAGACTACCAGGGATGTGTGTGTCTCCCCACCCTCTGTGCCTTCTTACTGCTCTTGCTAACTTGTTGACAAGAGCATCTCACTCAATAAACCTGAGCCACTCTGGGTCAGTGGTTTCTTCTGGAGAGGCCAGGAGTGTCTAACATGTGGAAAGACTCAGTCCGTGTTTGCTGATGGGGAAAGTATGGCACCGTCTTTAAGCAAATATCTTCACCAGGACATCTGGAAATGCCCACTTTGTTTCCTTCACCGAAACAGTGCATTGTACTCACCAGAAAATGGTCACAGCTACTTAAGAAATTGTCCAGCGGAATTTGTTAAGTTCTTCTTTGCTTCAAAACAAAACAAAGGAAACAAAAACGAAGAGTTGTTGAAGATTGATACCTCTATTTTTGAGGTTTACAGCTTAGCCTAATACTAAAAAAAAACACTGCTGGTGGCATTAGGGAGATGAATTAGAAGGTGAATTAAGCTGAGGTTCCTGATGGCTCAAATTTATTACTCAAAAAAAGCTGTTTACTTTCTTCTTTGATAGATGTGGGTGGGTTTAGCATTATCCCTAGGCTAAAATGTGTTCCCCTCTCCCCAGTAGGATATTTTCTAGCCAAGAACAAAGTTGTACAAAGAGGTCCGTGGCTGGATGTGCACCTTTGTGTTTGTGACATTCAGTTTTATTTATGCCTTGAAAATAAATTCACAGTGTGGAATTATCAACTAAGCTTACAGTTTAACTTCACTTTTAAAATCACCAAATGGAAATTTCAGTAAATATCTAACACAGAAGCAGTAAAGAGAGACACAAAATGCTCTCTTTGGGAAGTGTATCAGCTCACTTAAGCCCTGGAAGAGGTTATTTGCTAAATGTCTAAAAGAGTTAATGATCTTCCAGAAGGGAATAAAGATCAAACCCAGAGTCCTCCACAGCCCTAATGGCTCAGTACACTAAATCTTACTCTTCCCTAAGTGACTTCAGTCTCTTTCTTTGCCCTCCTGAAAGCAAAATCCTACTCTTCTATATTCAAAGGGAGAGACTACTTTAAAATTGCATTAAAACCATATGCTGCCCAGGAAATTCAATGTTAGCAGGCAGTAAATTACACATTTAATCTGGTTGTTGTTCCTCAGTGTTGCTACAAACAGGTTACAGTACCTGGAACCATTTAGTGGCTAGAAAGCCACTCCGTGCCATTTGCAAAACATGTTTTATATTCATGGTGGATTTTAGTTCTGTCTTCCACTTGGCACCTGCAAGCTGGTCTAGATCATTACAAATCATTATGTAAGTCTGAACAATAAGTACTTGGGTACAAATAAATTATATACTGTCCAGCCTTCCATTTTGCAAGGCAAAATAAACGATGTTTTGTCAGCCTTATTCCCACTTCCCATTAAAGTTGTGTATATAAATAAGCCAGGTTATCGTTTTCCTTGTGAGAAACCCTGTTTTTATCTAACAGTTTTTCTCCTAGAATAGCACAGAACTCCACTACTTTAAATTAGGACACTTTGTCTTAAGACTTCATAATCTTATGAGACTGTAATTGGAAAGTTTATTTTTTAAAAAAGGCACAGTGGTGTGTGTGTGGGGGGGTGGTCCTGCTTTGTAAGCCTGGCAGCTGAGATAGAAGGAGGGAATCAGAAGGCTGCGGGAGAATTACGCCATCACGGCTAGCCAGACTCCGCTTGACAGAGCCGTTTAATATTTTGACAAGACAAAATATAAAGCAACATTTTATTCTGTAGAGACTTCACTAGACACAAGCATGGAAGTGCTTGTGATCAATAAAGCTTGCGGTGGAGAGTGATTTATTTACAGTGGGGTATTATGTAGAGAAAGAGCTGTGATATTTCCACAGGCTTTGACGGCATAATGGGCCCCTCTCAATCCTTACACGGAAGGGTTAGATTGTCATGGTTGCTCAGGCAGTATTCAAAACGTTATCTGATCAGCCTTAAAGACTTCAGAACGAGACGGATGATTAGTTACCCTAAACGATCCTCATCATGCAGAAATTGATGATTTAATATAGTCGATGACAGACGATTCCATTTGTACTAGATAAAGTGTCTGCGGTTTGTATCAATCATAATAGAGTTATTATTGAGCATAAAAGAAAAGCATGTTTAATATCATTAATTCCAGATATGTCGCTTTCCACATCTGGCATTCATCCATAGACCAGAAGCACTCCAGGCTATCGCTCCTGCCTCTGTGCCGGCGACTCCAGTGTGTTTTGTAATTTCACAATGTTTTTCAGCACCTCCAGCCAGGCGCAATAACAGTTTACAGATTACCGATGTCATCACATTTTGACAAACTTCTCAATCTGATGTGACCTTCATCTTTAGCCATCTGCTTGCCTTTGTTTCTGCTCTTTTTTGTGTGTGTGATAAACCTCTGCAGCTTAAAGCTGTAGTAGTAGGTTGGTTCGTACACTGTACTTCTAGGTCAATGTTTCACCTGTGTAAATCCACAAACACAGGCCGCAATGGTAAAGATGGTGCTCTTGGTTCAGGTCCCCAGGCATCCGACCCTCCCTCAACCCCATAGTTATATCTTTTATCATTCACATAAAATGCATTTTGATTGGATGGAGGGGAAGCACACCATCAGGAAAAAACGAAGGACATGTGGGGATTGGGATGAAGGAAGGTGGAGAAGAGAATAGCCAGAAAGTCTAAGAAGTTGGAAAAGTCAGGAAAAAAAGTCTAATTTGTACAGTCATCTCACCTGAAAACCACGAAGCAATGGGAGAGGAACATAAATAATGAAGGAAGAAGAAACAAACTTTTGTGGGTGGGTAGGTACAGAGTCTAACCACCTGAGATAAATGCTGTTCTCATTATTTTAAAACTCCATTTTCCAAGCAACAGTTTGAAACTGCAAAAACTGCTCAAGCTTCAAATATTGGGCATTAACTTTTATGGAGGAAAAAAACATGTCCTAGAAGAAAAACACCTTAAATTAAATTATTCTTATTCACACATGCTTCTATAGCATTTAACTCACAGGAGGCTCTGTGATTTGTTATATTTAGCGAGAAATAACTTGTAGATAATTTTCTACATGTTTGTTGAACAGGTATAGTAAATAAAAATAGATACTATGTGATAGACACTGATTAGACAGTAGACACCTATAGGTGAGAAAACAGCAAAGTTTTAACCACCAAATGCGTACATCATGATGTTATCACTATGAAAGGAATTAGATGTCACTTCTAAGTGTACCAGTTGAAAAATTAAGAACATGGTTGAAATGAGTAACCTTGGAATTACAAACACAACCAAGATCTCCGCCTTTGCCAGAGGTGTTAGGTACAAGTGTCATGGAAAAAGCGTGTGGTCATTCTTGGGGCAAATTAAATGCTGTGCAAACACTCACATTAGTTGGTTCATATTGTGTTTGGTGTGGTAGAAAAAAAGAGATTCATACTTATAATTATGTCTAATTTCAGAGCCAGGGAGAAATTTTTCAACTTTGGGTCTCGCCACCTCATCAAATTGGTTTAAGTTACCATAACTTCAACATAATTGGTTTCACCAGACAGAGCCCTAGGTTTTCAGATATGGTGCCTCTCTGATTTTAGGAGTAACTTAGAAATCACGGGAATAATGACATACGTTGATAATATTTCTCTTTTAAAAGATTGGTTACATGTTACTATGTAAGTGGTATAGGTATACAGAAACCATTTGCTAGGTTGGTCAAGTCAACTTTATTACCACATAGCAGGAATATATTACAAGAGGTTATCTGTAATGAAATGACCTGATGAATCAGATCTCCAGTGTTCTCTCTCCAGCATTTCCTGTGTGACATCTAGAAAGCTAATGTCCACTTTCCTAAGTGTGCCATTTATGTCTGTCTCTCACAAAAGGCATGTTGGGAGTTATTTATTTTATTTAATTGTACTATTTTTATAATTATAATATACTTACATCATTTACACCTTCCTATCTTTCCTCCAACCCAGCCCGTACAGAGCCTTGCTCGCTCTCAAATTCACCATCACCATTTCAAAACCTTTTCTTACACACATAGACACACACTTTTTGACATTAATTTATTTAGGAATTTATGTATATATTTATAAAATATATATTTCCTCTATACATATGCCCCTTACATATTACCAGTACCTTTAAAGAGGAATATATATTTATAAATACACATATAAATATATATTATAAATAATATTATATAAATACATAATTATATAATATACATGTTACATATATCAACATTGTGTTATGCACTATATTATGATATCATGTATTATACTATGCAATCTACTTGTATAATGTATAACAATATATATTATATAATATATACACATATATATTCCTATTAATAAATTTTATTTCTATTTATAAATACAACACACTTAATTTTAAGGCTGACCACTTGGTACTGTATCACCAACTGGGGAGCTCTTCTGTGTGAAAGACTATGTCCCCCACATTCAGAAATCCTTAGTTATCTGCAGTTCTTAGTCTAGGATTGAAGCACCGTAGGATTTCCCTATTCTATGTTAGCAAGTTCAGTAATATCATCATGGTTCAGGCCATTTAGGTAGCCATGCTAATAAGACTTCATCGGTATAGCTTTTGACATTTCTAGAAGACTATGTGATCTCACAGAACACTTTCTGCTCCTCTGAGTCTTATGAACTTTCTACCTCTTCTGCTATGATTTCTGAGCCTTAGATACAGGAGTTGTGTTGTGGATGTGTGATTTAGAGCTGGGCGCAACATATCACATGTTTGTTGAATTTAGATTGGCTGCTCATTTAGGTAGTAGTCGCCATTTGTTAAAATGAGATAGTTCCTTGGTGAGGAGTGGTGGCTATTATTGTCTCTGTGTATATAATGATAAATATCTGGGATGTAGTTAGATAATATGCTGGTTTAGTAAAGTGGCAGTTGATTACTCCAAAATCTATGACTTTGTTAAGCCTGGGTAGTTGACTAGTTTTCCAGGACCAGGCACGATATTCCTCTTGTTGAGCAGACTTTAAGTCCAATTACAGAGTGCTGTGTGCCATTACTGTGCTCTTAGGGATATCTTTCCATGCTGGTTTTGTGCTTCATAGGCACATAGCTGGGAGGGACTATAGGCTGTTTTTTCTCCCTTGGAAGCTTGCATGGCATCTTTGGTACCATGAAAACTGGTCCTCAGGGAGGAAGCTGTCAGGTCAGATCTTTCTCAACTCCTTCAGGTCCTGTAGTGCATGATTTCTTCAGCAGTAGAAGCTGAAGAGCAACCAAGAGCAATAACAATAGCTTATAATCTTTGGAAAGGTTCTTGGATAGCTCTTACCAACAACTCAAAGGGGTAATCTTCATGCCTGCTCTTGGGATTTTTGTTAGATAATCTATGCTTCTTGTGAGGAATATTGTCATCCAGATGGGAAATTTTGTTTACACAGATTTTACGTAGCTAGATAATTCGCTTCCTAATGGCTTTTCCAGACATCCTCACTGTTGTTTTACTCTCCTCTCTTTTTTATTGTATTTATCTCCCTCTTTCTTCATTAACGACTCCCTTGTTTTTCTTTACCTTCTCCATCACTTGTACCCTGTTATTTCCCTTTCTATGGCTCTCTCCTCATCCTTATCCCATGGGCCTTTTTTACTTTCCTGTTTTCTGGAGTTCCCCCAGGTTATGTTATGTCTATCCTGGGTTGGTGCTACAAACTTGACTAGGAGGCAAAGAAACAGATATGCAGACATAGAAAAAAAAGCTATGGTAAAATAGGCTATGTGCATTCTGATAGAATGACACCAACTTCAACACAACCTGGAACCTCAGCATGCTTATTATGTACAACACAGGGGAGCAATAAGCTAGTCTGTGCAGGAGGTCTGTGTAGGTCAGCTGTCTGGGGCTATAAGCATGCAGGGGGAGGAAGCTGCTGTTGCTAATTTTTGGACATACTGGTAAATCATTTATAAGCACTCATATTTGCACACAGAACCAACATTTGCACTTGGAACAGAGAAAGGCTTTGTCTTCCCTCAAATCCACACTTTAGGGCAAACTCTGCCAAATTCTCATAGGTCTGGGACATTAGTCTTTGACATGGTTGTGCCCATATCAACAAGAGCATCTGCTGGTGACTACATTTGCTCTTTCACAGTCCCTGGGTGCTTTCTTGGCTCTCCAATACTCACATCTGAAGCTAGGAGCTACAGGTAAAAGAGAATATGTAGCCTTTGTCTTTCTGGGTCTAGGATATTTTGCTCAGCATAAGCTTCTCTGGGACTAAACATTTTCATATAACATTCATTATTTAATTTAGGTTATTTCCTTCCTAGCTATTGTGAATAGGGTGGCCATGATGAAAACTGAGCAAGAGTTGGTAGGGTAAGATATCAATACCATGAGCATATACCATAATAATGCAAACAATATAGTACTGGCCCAAAAACAGACATGTAGGACAATGGGACAAAGTTGAACAGCCAAAAGTTAGTATATATAACTATAGATAACTCATATTTGACAAAATGCCAAAAATGCAGTCTGGTGAAAAGCAAGCGCCTTTGAAAATGGTGCTGGGAAACAACTGGATGTCCATGTGCAGAAGAATGAAATTAGACCTCCGTCTGCTTATTGCCTTGGACATAAACTGATGCTAGATAGCGCAAATACCTAAATGTGAACACTGAAATTGCTAGAAGAAAATGTAAGCATGACGTTAAGTGTAGGAAAGGACTTTCTAATCAGGGATCTATTTACTCAAAATCTGCTAGGTGGGACCTCATAAAACTAAAAATTCCTGCCCAAAAAGGAATGGTTGAATGAAGAGGAATCCCATGAAATGTGTTAGATTCTTTGCCAGCTATGCTTCTGACATAAGATTCATATCTAGAATATATGACCATCTCAAAAGACAATCTAAAATGCAAATGACTCATCCAAGAAATGAGCATAGTACCTGAACAGAGAGTTCTCAAAAGAAGAAATTTAAATAGTTAAGAGACATCTCAAAACAGGTTCATTCCCATAGCAATTTTGGAAATACATATTAAAGCAACCTTAAGAGTTTTATTACCCCAATCAGAATGGCAAAGATCAGCAAAACAACCTTCAAAAAATACTAGAGAGGATATAAGGAGCAGGGACCCTTCAGTTACTTTGGGGGTTGCAAATGCATCCAGCCACTCTGGCAATCAATGTGTAGAAGCTTCAAAAAGCTAAAAGCAATTCTACTGTATGACTCAGCTATCCCACTCCTAGGAGAAATTGCTTTTATTATTTTAAATATCCCAAAACAGCAAAACCAAGGAAAACAAAAC
Source organism: Ellobius talpinus (assembly GCA_001685095.1). NCBI lineage: Eukaryota > Metazoa > Chordata > Mammalia > Rodentia > Cricetidae > Ellobius > Ellobius talpinus. The sequence goes on along the minus strand of LOJH01030297.1, from coordinate 900 downwards.
AAAACACCTCATTTCATAAATGACAATATAGACACCTAAACTGAAGAGCTATGCAAGCTTGGCCTATCTAAGAGCACACACACAATAAGGTCTGCATTCTCAATTGCTTGTCTGGGGTCTTTCTTTCCATATAATAATGCAGCAATTATTCTTTGATACACAGGCATACCTGAAAGACAAACTCTAATAATACATAAGTCCAAAAATGACAAGAGTCCAAAAAAGAAGTGCTCTTCTTACATGGGTATTCATTCATTTCACAAAAAGAAGAGAGCTTAAATATCTTCCAGTTCATTAAGAAAATCAAAAGACAATTTATAAAGAATCACTGCAGTTTTGTTAACAATAGTTTCACTCTACTTACAGATTTTTAAGCTAAAGTTAATCAGAAACCATGATTAGTAGAACATGCAGACTTTGACATTGTGGTTCTTAGTCTAAAACCGGATTCAGTTTTCAGTATCAATGTAATATTGGTAAAGAGTTACAAATATAAGAGTTCTGCTTTAAAATGTAACTTACTTAGATTTTAAACTGCTTTTTATTGACAAAATACTCCTCCAAAAGATAGCAGACACTGTAAACCAAAATTCTTGTAGCTTGAACAACTCCTTTTCATTGATGATTTAGCCTTCACACAAAAATATATGTAGGAATAATGTCAATCAATTTTTGACATCCAAAATATTTGTGCCAGACACACACAGGACAGGTTCAAATAGCAAGTGACCATAACATCACTTAATGCCAACATGAAAAGCGTCCTGAATCACAGTCTAAAAAAAAGACAGTTACAGTTTTAAGCTCAATATAGATATCACTTTGGGTTTTGTGTGTGTGTGTGTGTTTATTTTATTTTTATTAAAAATTTCCACCTCCTCCCCTCCTCCCATTTCCCTC
>LOJH01030295.1:556-17155 GCA_001685095.1 Ellobius talpinus | reverse complement strand
CATTCCCCCAAGCTCTCCCCATCCTCCCCTTCTCCCTTCTCTCTCCCCATCTCTGCAGTAGCTGGGGTTAGGAGCCCCTTCAGAATCTCAGGTCATTTTCTTGTGCTTGAACTGCATTGGAAAGTTCAGGTCTTGCTGTTGTAGGATATCTTGGCTCTGGTGGTGACAGAATGCCCTTTCTGTTATGATTATGTTCTTATATTGGCATTTAGGCATCTGGATTTGGGATGCTTATCGGTCTAGGTATTGATTCCTGTGCTTGTCTTTGTTGGATGAGTGTTTTGTTTCTTGGTTTCTGTTTCCTCTCTGGTCTTCTGGTCTACATGGCAAGGGTTCTGATGACTGGTGAGTAGGTCTTCCCACCTCTTAAACACAATCTAGGCAGTCCCCCACAGGCATTTCTAGAAACCCATCTAGATTCTGTGATTCAATATTCTCTCTAATTGACAAACAGTAACCATCACAGAGAGCCAACAAGTTTAGACAACACTAGCATTTAAGGAGAAGGATATTGGATTGACCTTACGTAGGGAAAATAAAATTAAAACAACACTGAAACTTTATTACCAATACTTCACTGGTGATTTCTCTCTCCTTATTCCTATTCACATATATTATATAGATTAAAATAACCAAAGTCATCTGTGGGATGGTCTTAATTAATCATTATAGTTTTTTTTGAAGAACAACAATTCTCTATGTTGACATATAGTCATAATTGTGGTATATAGTCATTTTTTTGTGTGTGTAGATGTAGCCCAGTCTGGGCCCTCCCATGTCAATCAGCAATCAAGAAAAATGCCCCACAGACATGCCCATAAGCTAATCTGTTGGAGGCAATTCTGATGTGGAATTCCCCTCTGTTTGCTATGAATACCATTGGTTAATAAAGAATCTCTTTGGGCCTATTGTAGCGCAGAAGAAGGCAGGGCAGGAATCCCAAGCAGATAGAGGAGGAGAGAGTACATGAAGTCAAAGAGATGCCATGTAGCAGCCATCGGAGACAGACGCTGGATGCCAGATGGAACCTTACCAGTAGGCCACAACTATACGGCAATACACAGATTAATAGAAAGGAGTTAAGATGTAAGAGCTAACTAGGAATATGCTAGAGTCATTGGCCAAGCAGGGTTGCAATTAACATAGTTTCAGTGTAATTATTTTGGGTCTGGGAAATGAACAAGCAGCCTTCATCTATACAATTCCTCAATGGAGCTATCCTACTGCAAGGAATGCCAAGTTGAAAACCAAGGTTAGCCATCACTAGTTCCCTTTTCCAATGGGAATTGTTCATTTCTTTTCATTGCAAGAGTGCTACAAACATTGAACTATATTGGTTTCTAAGAGAGGATTCTTATGAAAATCCCCACTTCTAGGGAATATGCTTTACATTATGTGCACATGCACTGATGGAGATGCATGCTTGTGATTTCTCCCCCAGAATTTTAGGCAAGAGAAAGGTAAAGGTGAGAAGGAGCATCCAGAGACAAGCCCATCACCTGACACCAAAGCTTTTACCTCTAGCATGCCATGTGACCTGGTGTAAAGGATTAACGAGTAAACAGAAACAGAATAAAGGCTACAGGAGAGGCTCAATGTGTAGAGCGCTTACTGTTCCAGCATGACAGCCTGCGTTAGGTCCCCAGCATCTACATAAAAGCCTAGTATGGTGGTGAGCGGCTGTAACTTCAGCACAGCTCAATGGTGACACACATGTTGGTCAGGCAGTCTAGTCCGGTCAGTAAGTTCCAGGTTCAACGAGAGACCCTGTCTCAAAAGCTAAGCTAAAGAGTTGTAGAGGAAAACACCTATGCTGTCCTTTGGCCTCCACAAATACTTACACACAAAAACATACTTACCCTGGCACGCACAAACATGTACACATATACAGAATGTTTTAAGAAGTACAATAAGGTAGTCTGGTGCCCTTATATGCCCAAATATATCTGGAATAAGTGTTGGAATGTTTTTGACACCTTGTATTTGGATCCCTTAGTATTCTCCATCCTACTACCCACAGAGCCTTAGAAAAACATGCTTGCTAGTGAAATCAGCTAACGTTCGTACCATTCTACAGATGAATCCATAGATTCAGCATGACTGTTACATGCAAATGAGTCACAGGAGTCGTGGACAGATTAGAGGCTGCATCCCATCCACCACCCTCACCTCCTCGTGCCTGGACCCCCCCTTGTGACTTAAATTCAGTGGGGAAGTGGAATCCTATTTCAATAGGAAGATTTTTGTTGTTTCTGGGTTCATGGCTTTAAATCCCCAGGCAGTAGAATTATAATCGTGTGAGTAACAGTGACTCAATGAAGTTTTAAAACATGAAAGTGTAGGTCTTCCTGGATGTTCTATTCCCGTAACTTTGTTGTGTGTGTCTGAGGAAGGTGACGGTGTGGGTGAAATGAAAGCTAAAACACAACAATTTGAAACATTCCGCCGGGAGTATACATGCCCTGTCCACAGTAGAACGTTTGTAAAATGCCACAGAGCAGACGACAACCGACTTCTGCGATTGTTTAACACTCATGAAGCAATTTCTTCTTTAATAGTCTCCTTCTGAGGCAGAATCCTGTGGCTGTAGCATCCGACACCGGTCCCCGGCAATCAATATCAATCCTCTGCCAAATGTTATTAAATATCTCCTTGATACCTATTTACAACTAAGAAAATAATTTCACTGCCAAGGGATTGTAAATGCATGAGAGGTGGCTCTGACAGCTTCCTTCACTCACTGTCTCCGGTCCCGGGCCTGGTGCTCTGGCTGCCAGACTAAGATGAAGGACATAATTAAGGAAACATATGAAGGCTAGCGCAGGCCTGGAGATTAATTAGCTGTGCGTCAATAATCTCATCAATATCCGATTAACAAATGACACATGGACCAATGAAACATATTGATTCATGCACATGCCTCACTGTTAATAAATTGAAGCTGCTTTGCTAAATGAGAAAGCTGACAAAATGCTAGGCTGCTAATACTGCTCCACTCTTGTGATAAAAAACAGAAAATTAGCCTCAAGTATAAGGTGTTTAATTTAGGAGGGCTGCCACTCCACTCACGAAGCTTGTTAATGACTGACGTGAAGAGGGCAGGGAGTTTTACGGAGAACTCACTCAACAGGACCAGGAGAAATTTCCCTAGGGCTGGCTGGAGGAAAGAGACATCACATAGAGATGCCCGAGCCACACGGCTCTGTGTTGTGGGTATGTGTGGAGAGTGGAGGAAGATTTGTTTTGCCTATTAAGGGCAGCATTTCAGAAATAATGAAGCTATTTTACATTTGGGAAGTAACTCATATCTTTCCATATGAAATCATGTTGATTATGTCCTTAGTCCTTTTTGGGGGGAGGGTCGGTAATGGAGTCATTGATTTTTGAGAGCTCTTACACGTTAGTTGTGTAACTAGTAGCACGTTAGTTACTTGTGTTAGTTGAGTGGTAAACATGCATTTGCAGGGTTGGACCAATTACTAACTTTACCCCCACCCCACTCCCGCCCAGTCCCTATCTAAAATACAAACCAGACTCTTGCTTCTCTGTTTCTTCTCAGAGCCTCCATCTCCCGATGTCGGCCATCTCCACATCAGCCCTGCCTTTGGGAAGGAGAAGGCTACATCGATTATAATTCAGTTTTCTCTTTAGCCCACGACAGAGAGGTGGTAATAGGGTTAGGCAGGAGGGGAGTGATGTGATAATGGTGACGGCCAGGGCTTGATATCTGTTGGGGTCCCCCGCTGAGACTGTAGCTGGGAAACAAACCCTGCTGAGGGGTGCAAAGAGAAGGCTCTGCTAATGATGGCCCTGGCCCACTCCACAGCTCCGAAGCGAAAACCTGGGATGTCGGGAACACGCCCTGATAGTTCAGGTATTGAGTATCTCCTCTGAGGCAGACATTTGCTTGTGGAAAAAACGTTATCCCATGGTGCACGGTCCAAGGAAAGAAAAGGCAGCCAGGAAAGGCCTTGAGAGCAGGGTGATGCGGTGACTCTTCCCGGCCCTGACAACAGCAAAGCACACAGCTGAAGTGATGAGGGCTTATAAAACTGACTTCTCTAAGTAGGGAGGAGAAGGAGCCAAGTAAGAGGCTGAATAGCGTTACTTCACCTACCTGTTTTAGCCTGAGCCTGTTTGGTTTGCCACGCCAGACCCTGAGCTGTAGGGGGCTCGGAGCTCAGGACTCGCCCTGGGAACCCAAGGCATTTTCAGCCCCAGGAATCTTTAGAGAAAACTCAGAATATTCATTTGCCACGAAGATCACCGGGAAACTTGAACTAAAACTCTCCGCTTTGCTTTGAAGCAATCACGTGAGACTGAAGCATTCTGTGCGCCCATTTCTTAACCTTGAAAGGAGCCATCAGACTACCTAGCATTCTCCGAGTTTCCTATAGTGCCAAGAGTTAATAGCTTCCTAGTGATACCTAGGCACAGCTGCATATGGGACATGGTAGAAAGGCCTTCAGTATTAGAATCACCAAGAATAAAATAGGCTAGGTCCTTCTGTAGGAGCTATAGAATTCTCGGGGACTCCTGGGCTTCTCCATTTCAGAGATGGCTGGTCGGTCTTCTCCATGAACCCTGTTTTTCAGTGTGTCTCCTGGGAGCAAATGAGGATTCTGAAGGCATTTCCAACGTGTTAAGTAATTCTGATGGAAGCTGAGGCATCAAGTCGCATTAAGTCTAAACAGCGATCAGGAGGGAATATAAATCAATAATTTTCATCAATCTCAAGAGGGGTCTGTTGCAGTCCATTTCCTTGGAGTCACTGGGCTTGGGAACAAAATTTCTTTGGTAGGTTTCTGGAGTAGAAACAATCTTATTTCTTTACCTGAGGTCTAGGGGAGTGAGGTTTACATATTGTGACAAATTATTAAGGACTGAAATCCTTTCAGTTCATGAAAGGAGACTTGCTAATCCTCAGGTTCTTTTTTTTTAATTTTCAGGGCGAGGGGAGAGATCTTTTTGGTTTGAGCCCATTGTGCGCTTGTTTGTGGCAGTTTTTATTGGAGACATACCATCTGTATTAGCTGGTTGTATTATTTCATTTTCTCTGTATGTGTTTACAGCAATTGCTTGTGTTAAAAATATAGAGTTTCAGATGAGAAAGCCAGCAGAAAGGCTGAGTATATTAGCCCTTATCACCCTTCGAGAACGGTCTGATCTGTGTTCATCCCAGACTGTCTAAGGCCAAAACCTGGGATTTTCCCGCTCAGGCAGGGGTGTTCAGTCATGTTTCATGGTGATGTGACATTGTCATGTAAATGTGTTAGACTGCATGCGTGGGAATCATGACCCGTAGGCTGTAGGTTGGACCTAGCTACTTGGGATGTTGTGCCTTATTAAACTAATGCTTGCCTAGTTCCTGGAAGGGATTCAACTCAATGCTAGTATTCACAGGTGGTTTGGTTTAACACCGATTCTAAACTCTGTAATGTATCACTGTCTCTCAAATTCAAGCTCTTTTCTAGATCCTTCTCTTTGATCTCTAATGGGGTAAGTTAGCAATTCAAAAAAACAACCTTACAATGCCAATATCTTGTTTATCACCAAGTTGAAAAGTATTTGGACCTTTGTACTATTTCTGACTCTTAAGAAGCCATAAAGACAAGAGAAATAAGCCAATCCATTGCGATGTATGATGCGGCAAGGTGACTTGAATCCCTCATAGCATCTGACAGGTGAGCAGGGCCAGGTTTTTCAGCCCACATCGACATCAGTCACCGGATGGTTGGGAGTTATTTGAGGGGTTTCACACGCAGCTGCTTTGTTGGCCAGCTCCACTGTAACTTGTGCTGGTGAGTCAGATTTCATGCCCAATTAGGATACAAGGGGAAGCCTCCCTCGTGGAAAGGACACAGCTGTTCTGGAATTGCAGACTGAAGATGCTCCAAAGGTTTGCAGAAATCTGGTGTCCTTGCCCCTAATGCAGGCAATAGAGTGAAGCTAGGAAACCCTTCACAGTCCAGCCTTGAGTGCACGCAATGTTTAACAGGCATGCACCCATACGTACACACTACATTAGTTTAAGTATGCACATTGTATAAGTAATATAAATATTAATACACAATGACATGTATATTAGTTTATATAATATCTGTCCATGTGAATATATGAATAAAATTACATGTACATATTTCTTTTTCTGTCTATACACCCATGGTAGTTTCTAGTTTTGCACACACAAAATTTATACACACACATATAAATGAATCTTAAACATATATATTTTAGAATGTAAAAAGAATAACTTATGACATTAAATCTACCATGAAGACAAAAATATATGAACCTATATTCATACCACATCTATATAGCATGTAATAATCTGTTTATTGTGTATGTTCTTACCATGAATGTGTGTATATGTGTGCACTCAAGTGCATATATGCAATGACATCAAATCTACCCCACATAGTTTTGGTATAGAAAAAACTATAAGAAAAGTCACTTTTCTCTTGCACAATGTGCTTGAGATGTTTAATTTTCATTTTTGCCTGTCCATAGAATCCAGTAGTCAAAAAATGTGAGCGTGTTCAGATAAATTTCTGCCCAATCCACACTATCATGCTTGGCAGTATGAACAGAGAGCCTTCAGAGGGCCCAAGCCATCTGTCATACTGGTCCTAAAACCTACCCAGTGCACATTTGCTCTTTCAGAAACAGCTCAAGAGGTCTGACCTTCATTTTGCTTGAGGTTCCAAGATGTGTTTACTTTCTTCCTCCACATAACTATTTGCTGTCTCTATACTTGCCTGGTCCTCTCCTAACCCCTGTAGTTTATTTTTTCTGTTCCTCATGTCCTTACTCCCTGCATGTTGTGGCCAAGTCCCATCCTTAGAATCCTACCATACACTTAAACCATATTGCTTCCTGTATCCCTGTTGTTTTTCTGAGTCTGCTTATTCATAGCCTCTTGCCCAGATTAGTATATCTCCAGGGCTTTGTGTGTTTACCCATTCCCTCATTCAAACTGTGCAAAAGCAATCTTTGTCTCTCCATAAAACATACTTCCAAACAGTCCTCTAAGCGTTGATGCCTCCCATAGGTTTCCAGCATGTACTCGAGATTCACAAGCCCTTTGGGCTGCTTTTCTGGTGCCTCCCAGGGTAGTTTCTCCTCTTCTGTTCCATGAGACTCTTTTCCTGACAATGCTAAGAAATTCTTGTATAATATTTCGCACAATGTCCTGGCCTCCCTAACCCACCATTCGATTCTCATCATCTTGAAGAATCATCTGCAGGGCAGTGTGCCTCTGAAGCTGTCTTTTACTCCCTCTAGAACTTGGGGCCTTGCATCTGTGTTTGTGCCCTTGTTTATTACCGTCATATCATGATGTTTGCATTTTATAACAGAAAATGGTTTCAAGTATCACGTTTTTGGTTGAATGATACCATGTAAGCATTACAGATAGTTTTCTGCAGGGTTTGTATATTTTTTGACATTATGTTTATGGTCTAGTGTTAAGCAAAGACAAATGAATAGAGTGTGTTAGCTGTTGAGAAAGATGCCACTTTGTAGAACATGTGGGCACTCGGATGCACTGTGTGGAAATGGTCATGCATGTCCTTGTGGCAGGAAGACTAGTTTTATCTAGATGCTGTGATTGACGATTTTTATTTTGCCCTGTAACATTTTTTTTTCATTTTCCATCTTTTAATGAACAGCTGTTGAAATAGAGTATGGTAGAAATGACCGATTATTAAATATTGATTTATTGATTTATTTAGCGATTTACTTAAAGCTCTGCTTGTACTGCCTATTGTCAAGTATGACTCCACTTGCTACCTGAAACAGAATGACCTGGAGAAATGGCTGAAATGATGGGTCATTGCCCTTAACTGCCTGCTGATCACCACTTACGCTGCCTGGCCCACCTTGTGGTTTTAGAGAATAAAGTGAGAATACAAACTAGACCTGATAGTGAAGTCTTTCAGGGACTGTCCTATCTTTATCCACCAGTGACGTTTCCCCTCTCCCGCTCCCACAGGCATTGGATCCTTATCCAGAGAGATTCCCACAGTACTATTACTTTTGTAGATAGGAAATTGTTCTTGTTACTTTTTTCCCCCACAAGTAGTGATTTACTTATGGTTTGAGGATGCTCCTGGAGTTTACCTGTTGGAATTTAATCCACACTGTGAGGTAGTAGGAAGGGGGAAGGTTCATCCATTTGACTGTGGTGCTAGGGGTGGGGCCACTGGGAGGTGGTTAGAGTTAGATAAGGTCACAGGATGGAGTCTCACAGAATAGAGTAGATACTGGTTGCTTTACAGGAAAGGAGGACCAAAAGATGGAGAGACACATTTGCTTCCTTCTCTTGACATGTGATGCCCCGTGTGACCTCAGGACCGCCCACCTGAAAGCCACTTTCAGATATGCACTGTGTAACCTGCAGGAAGGCATGTACTTATGTTTTAGTCGAGGAAGCTACGCTGCCTTGATTCTAGTTCCTCTTCATGAAATAGGCCAGTGCTTCTGGAGGTTGCTTCAGATGGGTGAGTTTTACAGCAGAGAACTTTCGCTATCATCATAGTGTGAGCAAGTGTGCGTGGTGTGTATAAGAGTGTGTGTGTATATGTGAGCAAGTCTTTGTATGTATGTGAATGTTCCTGTCTGTGTGTGGCATGTTACTTTATATATACACTCACACAACACACACACATACTTATGCATTCAGATTTATTTGTTTGTTATGTGTACAAGAGTTTTTCCTGCATGTATGTCTGTGCACCATGTGAGTGCTTATTGACTGTGGAACCAGAAGAGGGCATCTGAACCCCTGGGGCTGTAGTTGCTGATGGTTGTAAGTTTCCATGTGGGTGCTGAGACTTGCACCTGGGTCCTCTGGAAAAGCAGCCAGTGTCTTTAACTGCTGAGTCATCTCTCCAGCCCCCATACTACTTTTTAAGACTGGCACAAAGTTTGAAAAAATGAGTCTGCCCAGCTCTTTAGTTCTTTGCTCCACAGCTCCTTGGGATGCTCACATCTTTATACTATCACCCTGTGTGTATTGCTGTCTGCTCACTCTGTGTGCTTGGGTGTGGAAAATTCTAGAAGTAAGACTGTGAGGAGGTTGGAGGTAGAGAATGCAGTCTTCCTCTTCTTTCTACCTTGCTACCCTCCCTGCCCCCCATCTATCTATCCAAGGTACTTCGTATATTGCTGAAAACAGTAGGTAATCAATAAACTGAATGACTGAATTAAAAAATGAAAAATGACTGAGTGAAGCTTAAATAAAACAGGCCAATAATTAAAAGAATTCTTCCAGCCACCTGTTTTAAAACTTGTTTATTTCCATGCCCTAAGAAGAGTCTGCCCAAACCATTTGGCAGATTATTAGAGGGATCAAAAGTAAATAATTCATGAAAATGCCATCTTCCTAAATTGTTAAATTAGAAATAAATTACTTCCTGAGTCATTTAGTTCCACCGGTAGTTTAATTCTGGGTAATTGCTCAAGAAACCTGCCGCTGTCCCTGCCTTCGACAAAGTCTCCGGGAATATTCACTGTTCACACACACGTGAGTCAGACGCAGAGACTGCATGGGAATGATGAAAAGAGAACTTCAAAATAACAGTTTGGTCACGTGCTACTGAAAAGGAGTCAGGCCGGCCCCATGCTTTGCAAGTGGCAGCGTGGAAATGCCTTATCACAGGCAGTTGATGAAATCTCAGCCTGCCTCTTTCACCAAAGCTTGTTTCAAAAGGATTTCTTCATGGACAACTTAACGCTGCACGAACTTCTATATCACTATACTACAGACCTGGAGTTTCCCCAATGGACTATGGGTGACAGCCTTGGTCCCCAGCCTGTGGCATTATTGTGAGGTGGTAGAAGCGTTAAAAAGCAGGACATGGTGGGAGACGTTTGGTCACTGTGGGAATGGTCTGGATCCAAGCTCCCCTTCTTTCCTTTCTTCCGAGGGTTGTTACTGGCTGTTGTTTAGCCATGTGCTTCCTGTCCTTGGCACCTGTTCCTTTGCCACAGTCCCAGAAGCCATGAATCTCACTGACCGTGGACTGGATCTCTCAAACCATGAGACCGAATAAACCTTTTGTCACTATGAAATTATTATCTAGGGTATTTTATTAGAGTAATAAAAAACTGTTTTATATAAGACTATAGCATGTTTACAAACCCATAGCTACTACATATTTACATCTATAGCTACACCAAGCTAAATCACAAGGGAATCACACTACATATTTGTTTGTGATGATAACACAGTCTACTCTTTAAAACAATTTTCAAGGAGATAGGACATTATTAGCTATAATTATCGTGTTTCTTGGTGCATCTCTTGAATTACTCCACTCCATAATTTATATTATTTGATCAAACCTCCCGGCTCTACCTCATCTCTCTAGCTTGATGCTGACTGGCACCATACTTGCTGCAAATCAAGGCTGAATGCATACAGTTGACAGCCACTGCTTTACACTTGTGCTACACGAGACACTTAAGCTTAATTCCATGGTAGAGATTACTAGAAGGTATGGGGGCTGAGACAACAGAAAATTCACTCACTCACCCTTAAATGATGGAGAGATTTGAAACTGGCGTGAACAAACTCAAATTGTATCTAAAGGCAAATCTCACCATGGCATTGATGTCTTGCCCATAATGAATGAAACATTACCCTTGTCTAATGAACAGTTTCTCAAAAATCAAAATTAGAAATTATATTGGTCTAGGAAAACGGCAGTAGTAAATTCTACTCTGGGGTCTATGACCTCTCCAGCCACAGGCATTTGGCTATGTTTAGAGTACCAGGCACAAACGTCCAACTACTGAGAAGGCGTTAAATCTAATTAGACAACTGTTAGCTACCCTCAAGATGAAAGTACCATGCTTACACCTTTGGGGAAATCTTACCACTCCTGTGGTTCATAAGCTTTAGAGCTGGGTCAGACTGTTGACTGCTTTTCTCCCTTGGCAGTTTGCATAACACCTTCTGATACGATAAGAGCTAGCTAGTCCTCAGGGAGAAGCCTTCCAGGTTAGCTGTAGCTCGATTCCTCCAAGTCCTGTATCTGAAGTGTGTGCTGTCTTCAGCAATATGGTTTTGCTTTCAAGTTCTGGGAGGCAATCAAGGGCTGTCATGTCAATAGTAAATATTGTTTTTGGAACATATTGAACTCTAATGACCAACAACTTGAAGGGAAATTTCCCACGCTTGGCACTGGGATTTTTGTTAGAAGTCCATGGCTCTTAGGGTGAGCGTTATCTTTCTGTATGACATAATTACATTTAAGCTACACACACACACACACACACACACACACACACACTGTTATGTAAGCCTATAAAATGTTTCCCTATGTTTTTCCCCTTTATGTTTTTTTTACACATCTTTAGGGTTATTGTATCTCCTTCCTCCTCCTCCCTCTATAATACTCTTCCCAACCCTCTGCAGCTAAAGTCCCTCCACCCCAAGTTCCCCTTTCCCTTTTCACAGCACCATTCCCTGCCCTACCATAACCCTTCCCTCCATCTCTTTCTCCCCTACTGCCCATGGCCCCAATCTACTTTCCTCACTACTACAGTTCAGTTACCCATGGAAAATAAAGACCTAGAAAAGGTTGGAGTGTCTCCTTAGATAAATGAGCAGAGTCGTCCCAGGAAGAGGCTAACTTGAACACTTCAGCAGACATCTGCTCTGAGGCCTTGGTGACTGGATGCTAGAAGGCAGAGCCCACGCTGGAGGATGAGGCTCCAAAGCTCTAAGGCTAATAAGGTTCTGCCTGGTCTAGGTGAGAAACATCTTAGTGCAGCTTGTCCCACTGTGCATTCTTCAAAGAAGCAGCTAGCCTCGGCCAAGGCTCTAGAGTGATGGACCACAATCTTGACATCTCATGTAACGTGACGGTTAGTAGGTAAGGTCAGTAACTCATCTGTGGGGAGTCTGATAAGGGTTGACCTAATGTTTCCCAGGTGAATTCACTTCTGGTTCTCACATCTGGGTTTCGAGTGGATGCTGCTCTTATGCCCCCAAACGCCATAATGAAACCATAGCATACCAGGTCAGTTGTTTGAAATCATTTCAAAGTAACAGAACCCTGACTGAAAATCCTTGTCCACAGGATCACTTTATCCTATTGCCACATTAAGTCCCTCCATAAAGCTTGAAACCAGGTCTGAGAAGATGACTTAGTTGACAAAATGCTCACCTTGCAAACTGGAGGACCTGATTTTGATCCCCAGAATCCATGTATCCTGGCTGACATTCATTGTCAGCTGGACACAGCCTATAGTCATGTGAGAAGAGAAACTTCAATTGAGAAACAGCCTAGATCAGGTTGGTCTGTTGTGACGTCTGTGAGGGTTGATTATTAATTGATGTATAAGGGCCCATCTCACTGTGGGCAATACCATTCCAGCAGGAGGTCCCTGACTGTATTAAAAAAAACCTAGCTAACAAGGTATGAGCCAGAGAGTAAGCCAGCAAGTAGAGGTTCCTCCACAGTTTCTGCTTCAAGTTCCTACCTGAGTTCTTCTACCAACTCCTTTCAGTTGTGGATTGTGACCTGGAAATATGAACCAAATCAACTCTTTATCGCTGCAACAGAACGAAAATAGGAAATCAAGTAAGAGAGCCATTCATGGTGGCATACACTTGTAACCCCATCTCTGGGGAGGTGGTGACAGATGGGATGCCAGGGGCTGTTGCTGGCCAGCCAGAATAGCTAATTTTACCAGCTCTGAGCCAATGAGGAATCTTTCTCAAAAAACAAAACAAAACAACATGAATAGTGTTCAAAGTGTAATACCTGAGATTGTGCTCTGGCTTCCACATGTATTCACAATCCCTATGCTCATATGCTCCTAAACATGTTTGCACCCCTCCGAACATGTGCACCTACAAGCTTGTACATATACACACACAGAGAAAAGCTTGCAATTAGACCTAGAGAGGGGCAACTTGTCCTCTCAAGTGGTCCATGGGAACTCAGGTCATGTGAGCACAGCAAGAAGATTTAGCATGGCTTGGGATTATACTTGGGTCTCCATGCTTTCTTCTGGTTTCTCTCTTGTTAGCACAAGGTCAGGAAAATAGTTTGCTTGTCCCCATACTCCAAGTTAGAAGTGGCATCAATACTTCAGATCTTTTCTTTCTCATCCTGCACCTCTGACCTTGCTGAGGCTTCGGGTCTGGGTGGCCTGGGGTTTCTCTTTTTATCCAACCATTTTCTTCTAAGAGAGTGAGTTTTTTAATGTTTTGGTAAAGCTGGTCCTGTTTTTTACATCAGGACCCTGTGCACCCCTCCCCATTCTATAGTGAATCCAACATACATTAGGTGGTACCAGGCCAGTCATTATTTTAAGTACTTACAAAAGCTTGTTCATTTAGCTTAATCCACACAGTCTTCACAACATCCCTGTGAAATAAACACTGTTGCCCTTCTTGTATAGATGGGGAAACTATGGCATAGAAACTTAAGCAGCCTTCCCAAAGTCACCAAGCTGCTGAATGAAAGAGTCAGGACTCAAAATCCATACAGCCATATAGACCCCTATTATATAATAATGGCAGCTGTGGCCTTTGGATTACTAATAAGGAAAAATTAAATTGGGATAATATAAAAATATACTATCCGGTTTATGTTAGTAAATTTACAGTAGGATTGTCTGGAAAAGCAGTTCCAAAAGAAAGAAAACGGCACAGAGTATTCTTGAGGTGCATAAACATTTATACAACCAATAATCACTCTTGACTCAAGATGAAGGTGATGGATTTCTGTAGGTCTATTTGAGTGATGCTATTACATATACAAGTTTGCTGGAAGTTGCAGCAATATAATTTTTCTTTTTGGTATAGCTATTTAGAACGGAGAGTTTTGATGCACATAGCCTTGAAAAGTCCATCTATATTTACTTTCTTTTCTTATGAACTGAATTTCTTAACTATTTAAATACCTACTTACCAGTTGCCTTAGGGGGAGATAAGGGTGAACTTGGAGTATGAGGTATTTGGAAGGCAAGCTAGCGTGACTATGCAATCTGTTTGGGGTCAGGACTGTTCCTGCTTCCTGGCTACCATGAAGCAAAGAACCCCCTCCTTGACATGATCTGACCATAGCCTTATGCCCAAGGATGTGTAGACAAGCAACTATGGACTACTGAGCAGACCATGCACTGGAGAAAGCCTTTCCTCCATTAAACTGGGTCAGGCATTTTGACGCAGTGATGAAAAGTCTAACTCATAAAAGTACAAGGAAGTAACAAGACTGAATCAGAAAACCATGAATAATTTTTTTCTTTTTTGTTTTACTTGTTTTTATTTATATAAGCATTTGCTTGCACTTATTAATTAGTGCACAAAGTTAAAGTCAATAATATTTTAACCTAGGAGGTAATAACATTCATAACATATTTCTTAGTTCATCACATATATGAATTCATTTGATCATCCCACACCCCTATGGTACAATGAGCTATAACAATTCTCAATTTACTGATGGTGATATTGAGATTCATATGGTTAAGTCAAGGATAGACAGTGGGAGGCAGAGTCACAGCCCCAACTGAGATGCTTTAGAACCAGAGTTTATGCTTTTAACCACTATGTTGTTTTGTTTATTTGAAAAAAATTGATATTTTTTTATGAAACCATAGAAAGTGAGATCATTCTGGTTCTTTTCCTTTGAGTGGGTTTGTTGTTTCACAGTTGAGTAGGTATTGAATTCCAACAAGGTCCAGAGCTGTGTAAAGTTTGAGTGTTTTAAATCACTATTGGTTATGTTATAGATTCTTGACAACTTTTAATTATTAATTTATTAGTTAATAGATTACAGTGCTGGTGATTAAATTCAGTCCTGGCTATAAGACTATGTGGAAGATGTTTCCCCACCTCAGGCCATCATTTCTCCAGGCCATGCTTTATGCAGAACATCAGGTCCTGATGATGAACCTAGAGACGCAGAGTGACTCTTCCCTGATGCACAAACAGACTCCAAGAGGATGGCCATCCTAAGAAGACACATTTGTCATAGCAGTTTTTTTTTTTAACAGACCCTGTTCCAATTGGCCCATCTTATGCTCCGAGCCAATGTTTGTAGATGGTGACCAGACACTGAGCTGGTGGTTGCCACTAAGAGCATGATTATAGATGTCTACTGGCCCTGAATATCTGGTGAGCGAGTCCTGCTGAACTGTAATTATTGAGGTGGCCCACTGGTCTCAATGGCACCCTAACTTGGAGAACTAAGGAAGGTCAGTATTTTTTTATATTTAGCAGTCAGGAGAATTCATTGCCTGTAGAATTGGCAGAATTCAGACTTGACACTTTTCTTATTAGTTAGGTATGGGGTGGGGCTTGGAGCTCACATACCCAAGGAAGGCCCAGTCAGTGCTGTTATTGCTGGTCCAGACACCCCAACTTGAGAATCACTGTATTAGGTAAAGTGTACTGTGGCAGACATGAATAAGATATTTTTAAAGTCATTTCTGTAATATCCTTCTCTCTTCTTTTTCTTTAATTTCATTTTAAATTACATATGCAGACATCATTTGAATCATTTTAATGTTATTTTAAGTTCAATTGCTCTAACTTTTTCCGAGCTCACTTTTATGGACACGTGGTACTCTTTTGCATTCAAGCAATTATATCACAGCCTTTCATCGAGTCTTAAGACACAACAACTGACTCTTGTTACTGCTTTAGTCAGAATAAGACATGGGAAGTAGCTGTCCGTGTACCCGATGACTGGGAGCAGAGAGAGAGAGCCATCTTCAAATTAAAAGGAACATAATTTGCAAACACACGTGTCTTCTGGCTATTGCTAGTTACCACCACCTCCATTGCCACCACCGCCAGTGGACTGTTGCTTAAACCTTAAAGCCAGGTCCAATAAAATGCTTCAGCTGGAGCGTATCAAGTATTCTGTGAGCCGCTAAAGTCATGTTCCCAGAGAAAGCCAGCTGATGCAATTATGCCCCAAGGCCTCTACAGCAAAGCATCTGTCTTTTGATACACTTTACCTATTCATTTTTATCTTCAATGTGTTGTAATTGAAAATAAAAGTTCTCCTCCTTGCTCTCTGTCTCTGCCGATTTCGATACACAGATGTCATGGACACTTCCTTAAAATGTATTCTCTTTCCCAAGTGGTCTTTTATATCCTTAAACATTTTCTTTACATAATTGCATACTCCAAAATAGTTTATATAATCCTGAAGATATCTTCTAGCCTTGTGATAGAATGCAGAATTCTAAAATTTGACATCTGTAATTATTTATGCTTGACATTTAAATTTATAGAATTTTGGATACAACATAAATAAAATCCTCTAAAAACACACACCCTTTTTGTTCTCTGGAGGAGGGTATTATTCCTTCAATTAGAAGATATATAAATCTTTTCTCTTATAAATCCTAGTGGATTTCATTCACAGGAAAACAGAATTAGAGATATTATTTTTAGAGATATCTTTTTTTTTTCTGTCACTAGATTCTTAGGCCAAACAGAACCTGAGTTACTCCAGCTCCTGTTGAATGTAACCAAAGGTCTTGACCATGGTGAAATCAAGACCCAGTGGTCACTATAGAAACCACAGGGAGAGAGAGAGAGAGAGAGAGAGAGAGAGAGAGAGA
>LOJH01030293.1:11041-21838 GCA_001685095.1 Ellobius talpinus | reverse complement strand
CTTCCTTCCTTCCTTCCTTCCTTCCTTCCTTCCTTCCTTCTGTCCTTCCTTTTTTTCTTTTATTAAAAATATGTTTATTCTCACATAATATATCCTAATTGTGGTTTTCCTCCCTTTTTTCCTCCCAGTGTGACAGGGTAAGAAAATGCAGATGTTCCTCTATCTTATATCCCTGCTGAGACCATTTTAAGTTTAAATAGAGATCTCTTGCGCCTGCCTAGCAAGGTGCCAAGCCATGGTTTCTGCCTTTAGAACATCCATGTTCTAGACACTCAGGGCCATACTAGGTCCCTGAACACTTGGGTATGGTCTGGCTGTAATAAAGACTTTCAGTTGGCTATAAACTCTGACTGGTGATCTGTGGTGTACTATCCTTAACATCAGTTCCCCTTTCCCTCCCCTCCTATTCAGATCCACTCCTTTTCTATCTTTCATTAGAAAATAAAAGACTTCTAAGTGATAATGACAAAATATAAAATAATAAGATAAAACAAAAATCAACACCTCATGGCCCTGCACCGCCCCTTGGCAACACAGTAGAGCTGGCCTGATGGTGTAGGTGTGAGAGCTGATCCTAAGAGTGTGAGAGCAGAACTGGCTGCACCTCACTATTGCTGCAAGGATGAATGAATTAGCCTGGGCAATGCTGCAGAGCTCACCGTGGTGGTGAGCACAGGGGAGAACTGGAGGAGGACCAACCCTGCAGCTGCCCAGGCCCAGAACCAGGGCTATGACTTGGCCTGCCCCAACATCCACCTTATCTACGAACTGCTCTCCCAAGGCCCCCTACAGCAAGGATCAGGGCCAGTTCTCCTGCTCTCGGACCCTCAGGTCTCACTCTCCCACACTCACACCACCAGGGCCAGCTCTCCCCATTTTCCTAGGCAAGGTGCAAGCTCTGCTCTCCCGAGTGCTGCAGTTGAGGGACAGCACCAGTTCTTCTGTTATCTTGCTTTTGAGGCCAGATCTCCTGCCTGTCATAAGTGGCAAGGGGCAAGGTGGGAGGACATATTTCCTTCACCCATGCAACCATATGGCTGATGGAGGGGTGTCAGCTTTTCCATGCTCATGCCTTCCAGGTCAGCTCACCTGTACCTTCTCCAAGAGAGTCAGCTCTACTGTATTGCCCAGGTGAGGTACAGTGCCAATTTTCCCTCTCTCATGACCCCAGGGCCAGCTCTCCCACCTGTCACAAGTGGCTAGGGGTGAGGCAGGGGGGAGATCTCCTCTCCCTCACCCACTTTACCATATGGCAGATGAGGGGTGGAGATAGATCTCCCATGAACTTTTACAGGATCAAATCACCCTCAGTCCCATCAACAGGGTCAGCTCTAATGTGCTGCTCAGGTGAGGTGCAGGGCCCACTCTCCCAAATGCTGTAGTTAGTGAGGGACATGGCCAAATCTTTGCAGTCCTATCCTCACTGCTTTCAGTGGCAACAGGAGCCACAGACCTCACCAAAGATGGCAGCTGCAGCAGGACCATGGACCCAGACAAGGCCTCCAACAGCAACCCAGGCCCAGGCAACACCATGACCCTGGGTGGCAGCACAGGCCATTCTGAGCTCTATGACCCTGCAGAGCCTCAGCTCCTGAGCTATAAGATGGATCTAGGTGGCAGCATAGACCCCTGACTTCCACACGGCCCATGGTGGCAATACAGGCTATGAATATCCACATAGACCTCAACTGCAGTTAGAACATAGATAGACCCAGACATGGTCCTTGCCTTCAGTCTGGGCCAGATGCCACCATGGCCCAAATTGGCAGCACAGGTCACTCATACCAGCATGGAGATCCAGTGGCAGCATGGCCCTCAAACACCCACTTGACCCAAGGGGGCAGCTCACACTCTGAGAATCCAGAAAGTCTTGGATGGCAATAGGAATCTCTGACACCAACATGGCTACAGATCCTGGGCTTCCATGTGGGCTTTGCTGGCAATACATGCCACGGACATCAAACGTATAGACTCAGGTTGCAGTAGGACAACAGACCAAGATCTAGTCCTCTGTAGCAGCCCAGTCTAGGATGTCATTACAGCTCTAGTAAGCATTGCAGATTGCCCAGATCAGCATGACACTAGTGGTAGTGTGGCCTTCGAATGCCACCATGACCCCAGGTGGCAACCCATACCCCAGGCATCTTCTCAGCCTTCTATGGTAACCTGAGCCATGGACAACACAAACCCTGGCCAGCTGTAGGGTCGTGCACCCAGACATGACTCTCACCACAATTTGGGTCCAGAAGACACCATGGTGTAGCATGGCAGCTCAGGCCTCTGCTTAGCCCTTAGTGGCAACAGGAGCCATGGATGTCAATTCAGAGCCTGGATACAGCAGGGTCATGAAACCAGAAATGGTCCCTGTCAGTACTCCTGGGTGGTAGCCCAGGCCTCCTGGATCAGCAAGGACCCATGGTCCCAGGTGGACAGTGTAGGCCTCTTAGGATCAGCATGTTCCCTATGGGGACACATCCTTCAGACACAGACCTGGTCACAGGTGGTGTCAAAATACAGACTCTGAGGGTCTGTAAAGCCCTTGGTGGTGGTAACAGGAGCCACAGACATCAATGCCAACCCCCACAGACATCAACACGGACCCCAATGACTGCATCAGGGCCACAGATAAACACATGGATCTTGACAGCAGCCCTGGCCTAGACATCACCACAGACCCGGGTGACAAGCAGGAGGCCACCTATATCAGCCTCACCGTCCTTACCTCTCCAGATCCACCTCTCTCCCCACTACAGCTCTCTGCCTCACTCTGTTCCCCATTTCCAAACTCCGTACTCACTCTCCATGATGGTACCCAACCACTCAGCATCAGAAGCTCATGGTTGATTTGCCCTCCCCCTCTCCCCCCACCACCAAGGGGCCTGGAGGGGAGCTGTCTCTGTCCTCATCTGCTCAGGCCTGAGAAGTGCTGAATGACTGACTCATCAAGATAATTTTTAAAAAAAGAAAAAGCCCTGACATATTTTGAGACAAGGAACTCTAAAGTTTGTTTTCTATTGGCCATCTACTGCTGAGCATGCAGTACCCTTAAGAATAGTTTGATTCCCCAGTGAGATCCCCTTGGGGAAAGCTGAATTTTCATTTGCAAATGGTTGTCAGTTGGAGATAGCTTCTGGATGAGGGAATGTGTTCACTTCTTTCAGCTCTAGGACCCCATCTGGTGAAGACCTGTGCAGGCCCTGTGCATGCTGCCTTAGTCTCTGTGAGTTTATATGTGCTTCTAGATGAGACATATGGGCACGAATCTGTTGCCGCTGTAGTTGGCACCACGAACTTGGGAGATTAGTGTCTAGAAACAAGCTGGACTAAAATCTCAATTGCCAGCTTTATTCAGGGCATCAGACAGCTCATATTCTGAAGGTTAAGCAAGGTCAAATAAGCAAAGGTCACATGAGTTTAGGGTGTGTACAGTCACAAGGACAACCATGCTTGGAAACATTTTTCAATAACAAAAGTAAGAAGCAACATGAAATCCAAAGCAAACTACTGCTACTTTACACCTGGGAGGGACACAAAAGTACAACCAAGAACAACCCATGTTATGGAGGAACAGAGGTTTTAAGGCCCTGTCTTGTTTATGTGGAGTTTTCTCACAAGGTCTCCAAAATCTCCCACAGCTTTACTCAGACTGTGTTGTGACATGTGTCCACTTCTCCTTTAAGCTCTAGGACCCCATCTGGTACAGACCCATGCAGGCCCTGTGCATTCTGCCTCTGTGAGTTCATATGTGCATCTATCCTTGTTGACTTAGAGGACATTGTTTCTTTGCTGTCCTCCCTCCCCTCTGGCTCTTACACTCTGCCTCCACTGTCACAAAGTTTCCTGAACCCGAGGGGAGGGATTTGATGGAGACATCCAATTTATGACTGACTGGTCAGAAGTCTCTCATTTTCTGCATGATGTCTGGCTGTGGATCTCTGCATTTATTCCCTTCTACTGCAGCAGACTGCTTTCTTATACAAGTTCTGACCACTTCCCCAGGGCGTTACACTACCCATTCTGTATCCTCATTCATCCAGGAAATGTTCTATGGACTGTCCTTCAGGCAGTCTGAAGTAGATATTTTCTCAATTAAGTTTCCTCTTCCCAAGAAAAACTATAACTTGTTTCAAGTTAATCAAATAATCTAACCTGGACATGCATCCTAAATGAATCTCTTTGCCTAATTTTGAGATATGTTCTGCCATGCTTTTACTTTAAAGGTTTTGGAAAATATTCTGCTATAATGTTATTGGAAATGGTTTTTATTCCTTTAGAATAATTGGTAACTTTTCTGTTGCTATGATAAAATACAAAGACCCAGGCAACCTCTAGAAAAAATGATTTATTTGGGACTTACGGTTCCAAGGGGATGAGAGTCCATTAGGATCATGGTGTGAGAGTGTGGCAGCAGGTAAACACAGTGACTGGAACAGCAACTGAGAACCAGAAATAGAAAGTCGAGAGCTCACTGGAAATGGTGCGAGGCTTTTGAAGCCTCAAAGCCTGCCCCCAGAGACATGCTTCCTCCAGCAAGGGCATACTTTCTAATTCTATATAAACAGCTGTATTAACTGAGGATCATGTATTTAAAGATCTGTGCCTGGGGGGACATTCTCAGGCAACAGATTATTTTTCTCTTGTGCATATGATTCTTAGATTTAGTCTTTTCATAGTGTTCTGTAAATTATTCATCAAAGCACCATATGTTATTCAATAAGTTATCCTTTCCATTGTCAGAATTTTCTATCCCGTCTACCTCATTGTTATGGAATATTAGTTTAAAATGTGTTACATTTGTTTATTCTGTGGGACATTTGTTTAATGGTGCAAAGATGTGTTGTATTCCTTTATGTTCCATTTTTTAACTCCATGAACCTGTATTGCTTTGGCTGTCTAAAACACCTGATTGGGGTAATAAAGAGCTGAACAGTCAATAGCAAGGCAGGGGAAAGGATAGGTAGGACTTTCAGACAGAGAGAATAAATGGAAGGAGAAATCTGAAAAGATCAAGCAGCAAGAATGAAGAGAGAGAACACCAGGAACCAGTCACCGAATGATAGTTCACGGCATAGAGAAAGAACTATGCAGAAATAGAGAAAGGTAAAAGCTCATTGGCAAAGGTAGCTGAGGTCATTTTAGTTAAAAAAGCTGCCAAGAAAATTTCAAGCTAAGGCCAGACATTTTTAGGAAAGAATAAGCCTCCCTGTGTGGATTATTTGGGAGCTGGGTGGTGGGCCAAAAGAGCAAAAAAAAAATAGAAACAACCAACCATATCTCATACTCATTCAAACCCCACTATTCTGACCCAAATTCCAAATGTGGGGCGACATGGAGGTTCTTGTACTCACAGATAACCACTAAGGGAACATGGAACCCTAAACACACAGGTTTGTTGCTGCAAAGGAAAGGATGCATAACCTATCACCTAGCAAGAAGGCTTGGAGCAGATGAGGTTAGAAGCCTGTGAACCTTTGCACTATTTGTGTGGCCAAGACCACACCCCTTCTTCCCCCAGGCCCTTGATACCTTGTGAATCTATAAAAATCTACCTTTATAGGAGATGTCACATGTACTTTACAAAGAGTTTTGACGTAGTTATTGTGTTAGAGCTCTGAAGGAAAGGTATACTGTCATAAGGAGCCAAGGAATACAACAAAGTCACACCACACAGCCTCATACAAGAGTTTTATTCGGAAAGACACAAAAGGGTGACTGTCTCTCCTCTTTCAGAGAGAAGCAGCAGAGAACTGAATGGGAGGCAGGCTTATATAGGGTTTCTGGAGGTAGAGTTTTCCACAGTGGAGATTGGTGAGATTTTAAATCCTGAGCTTTGGGCAAGGCCGGAGATTAGTGGGATTTGAAGATCAGGGATTGGTGGGTTTTCAAGTACTGAGTTTGGGATTTTTAATATGCAGGGCAGAGCTTGGCAGCCTGTGCCTTAAGGGACTGGGTCTTGCTGTTATAGCCATTAAAGTGTTCTGAGGGCAGAGCCTGGTATATGGAGGAGCAGACCACTCCACTCGTGTGCTTTGAGGTGCTTACAGTCATGCCTTAAGTTTTACTACACATGAGATTGAGTGAATTATCACCAGAAAAAAATTCATTAAATTGTTCTGTGCTTAATTATGGCAAAATTAGATACTTGGGGTCAGATTCCTGAAGTTTGAACCTACACTGGTATCAAATAATACTGAGCTGAACTAGCTTCCTGCCTCCCAAGAATTGCGACTGTGTTAGCTGTGGTGGTCTTACAGACCTCTGTGCCACAAATCCTTGATCCATTTGATTGGCAAAGCTGTTGTATGAGGCCACTTGTTCATCCCAGCTGCCCAGACTCCCGAAATAATCACAAAGAAACTATTATTTAAATCACTGCTTGGCCTATTAGCTCTAACTTCTTAATAGCTGGCTTTTATATCTTAATTTAACCCATTTCCATTGATCTGTACATCACCACAAGGTTGTGGCCTACCAGCAAAGTTCCAGTGCATCTGTCTCTGGCAATGGCTCCATGACTTCTCTCAAACTCCTCCTTCTTTTTCCCAGCGTTCAGTTTAGTCTTCCCCACCTACCTCTATTCCCTGCGAAGGCCCAAGACAGTTTCTTTATTAACTAATGCTGTTCACAGCATACAGAGAGGAATACCATATAACAAAGCTGTACTTTTCATGTATTTTTCATTTATAGTATCTCAGTCTACTTTTCCTTTAGTGTTTTCTATTGACTTCCTTTTCATATCCCTATTGACATCCTTATCTCATTCTTAAATTCAGTAATTTATTTGTGTCTACTTTGGAGTTTTTAAAACTTATAATAATTCTTTTAAATTCTTTGTCTGGGATTTAATCTCAGTTTCTTTGGAGGATGTTACTGTGAGAATAGTAATTTTTGAAGGAAATATATTTCTTCCATTTTTTTGCACTGGGACATACAAAAATAAGGTAAGAACAGTGAATTAATATTTTTACTTTTATTTTTCAGTTATGCTTACTTTTTAGAAGGACATTTTGCAATGTTCAATAAGGACCTGTTCTAGATGATGTTTTACTCTACTTGACTGGTAGTCAGGGCACAAAGATGAATAGGATTCCCCTGATATTAGCATACTGCCTTAAAAGCAATCACTATCAAAACATTGGCCTACTATGAAGGTACAACAATAGTTAAATAAAAACCAATTACCTCATAAGCACCAATAATTTTAGAAACCAAGGAAGTGCATATGCTTTATGCATTAATATATTTGTCACTACATGAACAGAAGAGTACAGAGCCATAAATGATAATATAGTACAATAATCTAGGATAGAAAAATAAGGCAGTTTTAGCTAAAGATGGGAGGAAAAGGCAGGAATAAATGAATATAATTAGAAAACCATAACTTCCAAATCACAAGGCTGAGACACAGAGATTCATCAAATGAGACTAGCCAGTATTCTTTGGGAAGACCTACATAATAGAAAATGAAAAAAATCAATAGGGAAAAAATGATAGAGAACAAGAACATATTAGGACAGAGTTAGTCTGCTAAATTGAGCTGGAAACTGAAGAGGAATAAATATGAAGATTGAGAGAGATGGGAAAAAAGTATTTTATGTCATCTTGAGTGTTTACAAGCTTCAGCTTAAAATTATTTGGAGTTCCAATGATGGTCTTACTCTCAGCAGTGCTTTAGGAGAGCAATGGGGAGTGCTGAACTCACCACAAGGCAGTACTATGTAAAGTATGTCCTATATTCATGGGTTGGGTTGAAAATGTTGTCCCCACTCCTGTGGAATTCTTCATGGAAGTCCGGCACCGACTTGAAACACATTTAATTTTTCCTGAAGATTCTAATTTCAACCAGTATTCAGCGTTGCTGATTATACATGGTTCTGAGTCAAAGATTCTTTCTTGTGACATAGTGGTAGTATTCTGGCCATGTTTCAATGTCTAATCTGGAACATTTTCTCTGAGTTTCAGGAAAGTGTTCTCTTAACAGAGGAATGTAAATTTCTAGCAACTGACTCAGCAGAGATATTTTAAAAATGTTATTGTGCAGCTGCTCTTGTGAATACCAAGTATAAAGGATTTTCCTGGCACTGTTCCTTCTCTGCTGCTGCTCTTGCATGCCTTCTGTCTGGCTTCCTCTCTTTTTATGCTATTTAAAATCTTCACAACTAAAACTACAATGAGATTTTTTTCTGTGCCTGTCTGCCTTAATCCATAGCTTCCCTTGGTCTGTATTGGTATACACTTTCTCTCTAAGTAAGAATGGAGAGTTCTCTAAATCAAGCCAATCCCTCTGAGATTGACTAAGAACTTTCTTTCCTGCTTTGTAAAATTCCATACATTAGTTTTCTATTAAAGCTAGAGATATTCAGGCATCACTCATGTCTCCTGATGTTTGTTGTCCAACTTTCTTCCATGTATTCCCTGGATGTTATAGCAGATGGTACATATGTATCCTCTGCCATCTTCTTTCCTCTGTATGTATACATTTGCTTGTTTGGCAAGTAGTTGAATTGTTAAGATAAGGTGTATTAGTTGGAGGCTTCTGAGTAGCATAGGCCAAAATTTAGTTAAATTTATAAGGATTTTTATCAAGAACAACTGTGAGAGAAAATAGTAGGGGATTGGGAATAATTGAGACATCAGACCTCAAGTTGATGTAGAAGAAACTCAAAGTGATAAAAATGATGCTGTGAGGATTTACTAATAGATTTATTTCAAGACATCAAGTCATACAGGATCGAATTTAGCTAAGGGAGCACTGCTTCAAAAATAACCCAAATACAAGTAGTTGCTAACCAGACCTATTAGAGATAAGTGAAATTTAGGATTCTAGGACATAAATATTTATTCACCAGGTTTGGCTAGGATGTAAACGTTTGTTTACCAGGACGGGCCAGTCATTAGGCTCATTCTCATAACCCTGACTTACAACCAGTCATTAGATCCATTTCCTCTATCAGAGAATATGCTTCTCATTAGTGCTCAAAATGGGCAATGCTGGGTAAGAACCATGCTTAAGTCCTGGCATGCCCTAATGCCCTAAGTCTCTTCTTTAAGCAAGTTGTCACTCTGCCAGGTGGGCAACTTGACCCTAGGCAACAGCTATTTGAAGTAAAACAACACTTATGTACTCAAAATAATTCTGACAACATTCAGAATCTGTGCTGTGGAAATGTTCCATCTGCCTAGGGGGCCAGGCTTGTAGTCTCATGTCTCTGTTTGAATTGTTCAAAGTGTAACTTGAGGCAGGGACCCAAAATATATTTAATAATGATAGTCTTTCTGGAATGTATTAACTTGGTGTAAAATCTTTAGTAAAATCTTCTATTTGAGGCTGGCTCCTCTTGGAGCATTAGCCAGGGCTAATTAGACAGGCACTATCAGTTAAGAGCTTTCTCTTTATTTAGTTGAGTATATGGAGTGATTGCTCACTGAGAGGAGCATATTTCTGCTACAAAGTAAAGGAAAGAAGGAATAAAGGATGGTCTCTTAGTTACTTTCTAGTTGCTATGATAAAATAACCTTATAAAAGCAATTTAACAGAGAAAAGATTTATTTTGAAGGGGAAAATCCCCAAAAAACAAGGTCCTAAAATGAGCCCAAGGTTCAGGAAGTCACTACACATGGAAGTTCTGGAAAGCGGCTAGCCCCCAGCATAAGCCTTGGGGCCTCAAGGTTGCAAAAACAAGCAATTTGACTTATTTCCAACCAGCAGTTTCAAAAAGCACTTTATCCAGAAAAATAGTTTCTGGGTCTGGTGAAACCATACCATTCCTGAAAGGCCTTTTCCTGGCACAAGATTATCTTGGCAACCAGAAACCATGCAACACCACAAAGTCCCACCGCACAGCAAGCCTCACACATGATATTTATTGGGGAGAACAGAATGGTAACTGCCTCTGAACAGAAAGAGAAATAGTAGCAGGCTGGATGGAAAGGAAAGTTTTTATAGGATTTTTGAAGCATGCTAAGTGATTTTAGTGGGAGACTATCATACAATAGAAATATGCTTTGTCCATTTACTGCTGGGTTACAGGGTCAGAGATTTCCAAGTCATGGCAGGGTGTTTTCCCTTTGGCACAGGTGCTTGGGTTCAAGTCAGGGTCAGGGTATTCTTTCCTTGGCTCTGGTCTCTGATTTGGAGTCAAATTAGGGTCAGAGTGTTATTCCCTTGCCCCTTTTACCCTAGACTTCCTACTCTCAATTACAGAAACTGCTTTTCATGGAGTTCTCCTGTGCCCTCAGGTACAGTGCCACTAAGTCTTGAGGTACCCTTTTCAAACAAACAAGACATCAATCTGTGTTTTTATTCTTTAATTTCCTTTTGCTCATTTAATTTTGTATATTTTGATGCTGAAACCAAGGAAAGATGAGGGCAAGTGGAGTGGATGGGACAGTTGTACCAGTTCCCTTCTTTGTCAGTTTTTTTTCTAGCTCTTGTTTCCTATCTTTCCTTTATCTTTCTAACAGCCCTCTAAGCTTACTGATGCCCAATGGTGACCAGTGCACAACCCGGACACCTCATACCACTATGTTTCTCAATACAGTTTTTTCCCCTATAGCACATTCAACAGGAAGAAAAACCATGTCTGCACCAGGTTTCTAGTGTTTCATTGCTGCCTGTAGGAGGTCCTTCTGTATTTGTGTTGCTTTCATTGGTTAAATAAAGAAATTGCCTTGGCCTTTTGATAGGGCAGAATTTAGATAGGCGGGGAGGACAGAACTGAATTCTGAGAGGAAGAAGGCAGTGTGGCAGATGCCATGATTCTCCTGCCTGAGACAGACACTGGTTAGAATCTTTCC
>LOJH01030292.1:2780-17156 GCA_001685095.1 Ellobius talpinus | reverse complement strand
GGAGAGACAGGGAAGGGAGCAGAGAAAAATGTAGAGCTCAATAAAAATCAATTTTAAAAAAGATAATATTTAACACAATTATGCATAAACGTTTAAATATCAAAATGCAATGAAATGATTTTTGTTCTTAGACCTTACTCTGTCTTTAGACTGTCCTTCATAAATTTAATAAGAAACTCTACAATATTCCCAATTCCCTCCCCAATATATAACTTAGCAGTTATTAGCTTGTGTGGTAGATATGTGAGCAATTGCTTTATTCATTTGTTTGTTCTTTTTAGACAGGGTCTGACTCTGTAGACCAGGCTGGCCTTGAAGTCACAGATATCCACCTACCTCTGCTTCCAAGTACTGAAATTAAAAGTGTGTACCACCATGTCCAGTGGGCAATTGCTTTTTCCCATCATTCTTTGCAATTTGTGTTGCTTTGCTTTTGTCTTAGAGTTATTCAGTGAGAGCCTCTCTTTGAGGAACATCTGAGAAGCCAAAGTGAGTTGAGTCTGAGGTCTACAGTATATGAGCATAGAAAGATAATGAGAAATAAACCTATTATGTGTACACTGTCTGACTGCATGCATCTGTCCAAGTGAATGCTAAGTTTGTGGTTATCCCATTAGCTCATAATTCTGAGAATACGTCCATGCTTTGCCCAGGGTCGAATATATGACAAATACTAAATAAGAAATAAAAACTTATTGATCCAGCCAATAATTTCCCAGATAGAATGTAAGCCCTGCGATGCTTGGTGTTTCTCTCCTCCAAAGGATGATGTCACTTCCACTTTGTTTTGAAGGCAGTCGGCACAAATTGTTCTGTAAACAGCTCAGTGAACTACAGTGTGGGCTGAATTAACTCTCTACTCATGTCCCCTTCATATCCAAGGGAGGGAATCTTCTTAGTTCCCTTAGGCTGGCAACAGAAAGCCAGTCTTTAGTCTATTTTTTTGATATTTTTGATTAGTCCAATGGTACAAATAACTCTGATATGCAATGTGCTTCAAATAAACACATTTTATAGCTCACTGATTTCTAAACTGTCGTTATGAATGAATACAGGGTTCTGTTGTTGTCAGTGAGACTGCGATTACAACAGATATTGGCAACAGTGTATGTGGGAAGCAGTAAGACCCAGAAGGGCTTATCAACAGAAAATGACAACCAAGTGTCCATTCACTGTATGAAGGAGTAAAAAACGTGAAATATCGGCTAATGTTCTGCATTTTCAGCTTGATTTGCAGATGGCAAAAGTTCCATTTTCACTAAAGAGCAACATTTTGTGTTTCAAAAATCCAAATCGTGAGCTGTGGATCACTTTTCAGATCACATTGAAACATTTGGAAAAAATATTGCTGGAAAACTAGAGACAAATATAACACGCTCTTGGAACATGTCCAGTTCAAAAATGCATACTATAAGTAAGAACTGCTATGTTTTTTAGAGTCATAGAGAATAAAACATCATCAGTGATCATGGAGGACTCTTAGAAGAAGCCAGCAAGATTCATGAAGAAAAACTTTATGATCTTGAGCAACAAATTTCAAAGTCTAATTAAATTCTTTAAATCATTAGCTTTACTTGGTAAGTTAGTGTATTCATCAGAGTTCTCTAGACGAAGAGGGAAAAATACAATGTATATATACTATATAGAATCTATTTATAATTAATTATAATGATATGATTATATAAATATGATTATAGTTATAATTAACAATTAATTATGATTAAATAGTAATAACATGCGTTGCTCATGACTGAGAGCCTGAAAAGCTGGTACTTAGTCAGTCCATGAGAGACCAGATGCCATAGCAGTCCCAACCTGGCACTGAACACCTAGGGATTCCTGGAGAACCCCTGGTCCTCAGTCAGCAACAGAAGACTGGAAACACTGGCTCTGATATCAGTGAAGGAATCAGCAGCAACAGCAGTAGTAGAGAATTCACAATCATCATCATCATCACCATCTTCAGCAGCAGCATCCAGGTGAATCAATCAGAGGCAAGAGCAAAGGTTAAGCAAGAAAAAGACAACAATCTTCCTTCTGCCACACCCTTTTTAGTCTGGGCTGCTACTAGAAAGCGCTGCCCACATTTGAGGAGCATGGCTCTACAGCCATTAAAGCAATCAGGACAATGCCTCAGTTGAGGCTCCATGCTCGGGTGGTTTTTAATTTGTGGCAAGTCGACTACGAAACCAGCTATCAAAATGATCATTTCTTTAAAATGTAATAATCTCAGTAAATGGGTCTCTGCTAACAAAGTAGCTTTTTCAGAGACAAGTTAAATATATGTGTGTGTCATGAATGTTTTACCTTCATGTATGTAAGTGCACCGCCTGCGTGCCTGATGCCCATGGAGGCCAGTCAAGGGCACTGGGTCCCCTCGAACCAGTCTTACTGACAGTTTTTAGTCCCACCATGTGAGTACTGGAAACTGAACCCTGGTCCTCTGCAAGACAAGTACTCATAACTGCTCAAGTGTCTCTCCAGCCCTGAAAAGACAATTTCTGAAGAAAAATCCCTGCTTTTTCCTAATTAACTTTCAAAAGGCGGGACTTAAAAAAAAAGGTAGCTTTTCCTTTTGTCTCCTGTCTGTTCAAGTCTCTTCATGCCACTAACCCCTGCCATATGGTGTTTTATAGAGCAGGGCCAACCACTTTTGTGCTAAATTCTCTGAAGCAACCTCCTGATGGAAGGATAGACATCTCCCCAAAGCACTCATGACATACTATGGAGGCTGAAATCCATGCCACTCGAGTGAATGACCAAGACCACCAGGGTGTTTCCTGTTACTTAACCCTAAACTGTTGTATTAGAATCTGGGAGGGGCACACGAGACGGTCTGTGTTTAACATGCCAAGTGATTCCTATGCTCAGGGCTTATGAGTACTTCTGTGACATCAGCAGGGTTCAAAAGGTATCTCCAAAGGAGTTCAGGGTTCCTGCATCCTGGAACAAAGAAGGAAATGGACATAGAGATAGCAAACAGAATTTATTCAGAAAGGGGGAACTAGAACATCTCAGTAACCCTAAAGTACAAAATGTTGGGGATTCTACATCACATTTCTTTGACTGATCCATTTCCACAATGTGCGCGGTCTGAGCATGCTCGATCCGTGTCATGTAGTTCTACATACAACTTCATGTACCACATGTCTTACTAGCATCTTGTCTCCACCCAGGGGTGTGTGTTCCAATATCGCAATGAGCTAGAAGCTAGCTACTCCTGTGCCTCTGTACCCATACCTGGTTCTCCAGCTAGTCTTAGACCTCAAGGCTGGGGAGTTGAGTCCTGTTGTGGCTAATTTGTTTGTTGAATTTTAGTTTTTAATTCTATTATTTTATGTGTATGAGTGCTTTGCCTGCATGTATGACTGTTCAACACAGGCCTATCTAGTGCCAACAGAAGCCAGAGGAGGCCATTGGATCCCCTTGGTCTGGAGTTCCAGACAGTTGTGAGCCACCACATGGGTGCTAAGAATTGAACGTGGGTTTTCTGTAAGAGCAGAAGCCAAGTCTCCAATACATGGGCAGCTTCTGCCAGATCTACTGCCTATGGACCATGTTAGCATGCATGTGGGTGCATGTGTGTGGGTGTGTGTATATGTGCCCACTCTTTCATGTATAAGTCCATGTGTGCTTGTGTGTGGGGATACCAGAGGTGAACAGGAAGTGTCATTTCTCAGACACATGTCTGCTTTTTCTTTTTGAGACATGGCCTCTCACTGGCCTGGAACACGAATTCAGCTAGGCTTGCTCAGCAGCCAGACTGAGGAATCTGCTTACAAGCAACATTGGCACATATTAGGGTTGCTTTATCTACCATTTCACCTGTGGGTTCAAAGTAAGATGCTCCATCTAGACAAGTACAGGACTGGAAGATCTATCCATCTCTTACCTTCTCTCCCCTCTCTTAGGACCATCTTGCCTCTGTTTCACTACCTCATAATGTAACTCTCAGATTCTGCTTCTTCACCTAGCAACCCAGGACTACTGACTTCTGCTTCCAGCAGCACACTGAAATCCTCTATGGTAAGGATAACTGTGGCCTCATCCAGAGTCCCTGTGGATATTCTTCTAATTTGATTTCTTTCTAACTTGTTGAGGCCTAAGTCACTATAGACTGTTCCCTCTGTCTTGGACTTCTTCATATGATAAATGTGGCATCAAGTACATAAAATTCTCTAAACACTCACTAAAATATGAAACATGAAATTTAATTGAAGTCTTCTTAATCCAAGAGCAATACACACTGAGAACAAAAAGCATATAAACTGCCTACACATTTTGGTCTTTGGCTCATATTGACTCAGTTTCCCTGACAGAAGCTGCCAGAGGCAGCTAGACATTAGCCCATGGTGGCTATGGTACTTGAGGACAACCTGGGTACTAAGACAGATTTAGAGCCCTTACCACACAAGCTGCCTGAGAAGCTAATACTCACCTCTGAAGCTCACCTGCTCGAGTCAGGCTTCTGCTGCTGCTGAAGTTTTGATAACTCTCTAAAACTGCCTGCTGGGAAAAAAAGAAAAACAAAATACTTGAAGAGGCACATCATCGCCCTACCAGAGTACTAGAGACTGGGGGATTTATAAAGGGGAGTTCATGTGGGATCATAGTTTGGAAGCTTAAGAGCATAGTGCCGTTATCTGCTCAGCCTCTGATGAAAGGTATGCTTTGCATACAGAGAAAGAGCAGACATGGAAACAGCAGTGAAAGAAAACAGACAAACAGGGCAGGGCACCTTCTAACAGCCCACCTTGGTGATAACTAAACACTCCTGTAGGAACTGTGCTAATCCCCTGCTAAGTGTGGAGCCCCATGAGCCAGTGACCTCCAAAAGGCCCCACTACCTCTCAATACCATCCCTTGAAGGAATTCAGTCTCTACATGTGTGACCGTGGGAGCAAGTCATGTTCAGACCACAGAGAGGCTAAGAGTCAGACAGGGCAAGTTCGGTCTCAATGGAGTTTTCAGAGCAGTTGAATGGCTGGCGGTGAGATGCTGTTCTCCAACAATATGCTGGCTTCCCGAGGACAGTCTGGTGAAACAGCATGTGCTGCTTGAACCTCCAACTGAGGTTTCTTTCTGCTCAATGATATCCAGTGAATGTCTGTTATATATCAGGCAGTGCGTTGGGCCAGAGAGGCTCATGGAGAAGAAAGCACATCCACTCTCCTTGAAGAGAATCATCTAAATAAACAGACCTTTTCAACAGTGAGGGTCAGAAAGCCTCCTCCCCTTATCTGTTGGGCCCCCTCTACCCTCTTCTGCTGAATTCACCACCCACCATAGAGAGGAACCCCAAATTTCACCCCAACCCTCCCTTATACTCCTCTTCACACCTACATTTCTGGGTTCCTTCAGTGACACTGTGAATGAAGATTTTATTCTCTTCTACTCAGTATGTTGAGTGCTATCACATGTATTACTGGAGGTCTCCAAGAACCTCTTCCCTCTGTCTCTTAGCTGTGCTAGGCTGCTGGATAAAACATTGGCAGGGTCTTTTGGCTCATCCTGTGTTATCCACACTTCTGTGCCTTTCATAACTACTCCTATTGCTTTGGGATTTGGGTCGTTAAAAAGACAATCAAAGTGAATCAAAACAAGTATGCAATAATGTGCAGGCCAGGGTTTCCTGGCATCACTTACCAGAATTCTGCAGCGTTAGAGAGAATTGCCCAAATGTTTTATTTACACTCAACTTGTCTGAAGGTATTACTAAGAATAGGAATGAATATATAGCTTGTTTGCTTGCAGGATTAAACCCCATAACCAAATTTGGGCTGGTTAATGTAGGATGTCCCTCATGAATAGAGAATATGGAATTGAAAAATGACTAGTATGGAGGACAGAATGACTCAGAAATCTAAAAATAACCAAATCATGGGAAAGGACTCGAAGCCTGCCTCACAATGAACTGCATCTGCCTCCCTTACAAAACCAGCAAATTGCCTTTATTTAGATCTATGCAAAATAGCATTTCACAGCATTTGATCTGCATATTTAATTTTATTTGGGGTTGGTATGGGCTTATCTTTTGCTGGAGTAATTTATTGGTTCAAAAGTATACTCTAGCTCAAAAACAAGCTGAATCTGGTTGATTTTTCTTTATTTCTGCCTGTTTATAGGTTAGTAACTTGGGCTGCATAAAATGTTTGACTTTTTTAGATTTATTTTATGCAAAGAAGTGTTTTGCCTGCATGCATGTGTATGCACAGTGTGTGTACCTGGTGCCCATCAATCAAAGCAGAGGGTATTGGATCCCTGGAACTGGAGTTATGGACTGTTGAGAGCTGTCATGGAGGTACTGGGAATGGAACCCAGGTCCTTTGGGAAAGCAAGTGTTCTTAACCACTGGCCAATCTCTCCAGCTCCTATTTGAAATTATTTTAGCAAGAGATTTGAAAATCAACTTTGAGCAAACCAAACACTCCTCAGAGACCTAGAAAATAATAGCCATCAAAGCCCTGAGAATGGAAATGAAGTCTTGGTTACAAGAGGTTCAGTATTGCTCTGGTACTTTCTCTGTATAAGGAAGTTTCTGTCCTGCCCACTCCCACAACCATTCAGTCCCAAAGAAACACACAGAGGCTTATATTAATTACAAACCATTTGGCCCATTAGCTCAGGCTTATTATTAACTAGCTCTTACAACTTAACCCATAATTCTCGTCCATGTTTAGCCACGTGACTTGGTACATTTTCTCAATGAGGCATTCTCATCTTGCTTCCTCTGCATCCAGCTGGTGACTGTGTTTTGCCTTTTCTCTTCCCAGAATTCTCTTAGTCTGGCTGCCCTGCCTATGCTTCCTTCCTGGCTACTGGCCAATCAGCATTTTATTAAACCAAAACAAGTGACAAATCTTTACAATGTACAAGAGCATTATTCCACCGCATGTCTCCTCTAGGATCCTGTGAATAATCAGGTTTTGTATGAGTGGCCTCTTTAGCTGGTTATAAACTAGATACAGAATGGTTGTAGTCTGAATGGAGAACTTCCCCTATTGGCTCCAGCGTTTGAGCACTTGGTCCCCAGCCGGTGATGCTGTCTAGAGGATAGAGTCCTTTTGGAGAGAGTCAGTCACTGGGGACAGATCTTGAGATTTTCATATTTCTGCCCAACTTCCTGTCTCCTCTTTGCAACTACTACACCAAGATAGCAGCAGTTATAGAATCTTGGCTGTAAACTCCTGCTACCAGAGAAGGCTCCTAATACTTTGACACTACCCTGGACTGTATCCCCCTCAAACTGTAAGCCCCCCAAAAAATCTTTTCTCCCTTAGTGACTTCTTGTGGGCATTTATTCATTCACAACTACATAAAAATTATCTAATACAAGAACGAAAAATAGGGCTAGCAAAGTGGCCTAGCAGATAAAGGCACTTACTTTGTAAGCCTGGTGAGCTGAGTTCATCCCCAGATTCCACATCACGATAGAGACCTGACTGTACAAAGTTGTCCTACTATCTCCACACACACTACAGCACACAGAGCATCCATACATGCAACCTTTTTCAATAATAAGCATCTTTATGGAAGAGCCAAAAATCAGTCTCAGCATACACAGTATTCATTTCTCAAATCACTGTGCTCATCCGTGAAACACAGCCAAGGAGGGAGCTCAGAGGAGGTCACTGGGCCTGAGGCCTGACTGTGTCAATCACCACCACAAACTGCTCTCGTCATGCTGCCTCTTCACCATTGGAGGTCCTAATCTGATCAGAAGAAAACCCTGACCACTGACTCCTTCAGGAGCCCTTGTGAAATTCCAGATCTCATGTATGGTCAAGCGGAGGATTTTTTTCTCTGTCTCTCTTACACACAAGTAGTGTGGCTTATCATCTTCACCACCTACCAACTCCATATCTTTGTTCTACCTGTAAGTCCCTGCATCTTTTGGTTTCAAAGAAAAGGCTCCACCTCCTTTAGTCACACTCTTATCCACTCATATCCCATTTATTTCCTCTTATTTTGGCATTTTGATTGTAAAACTAGTCTTTAATGATTGAGCCATCTCTCCAGCCCACTACCAAGGGGTGGAATGGATTTTCAATTTATCTCCGCACATTCCCATCATTCCTAATTTATTGGCCTTTTCATTTTGGGACATCCCTCCTGTCTACTTGAACCACATCTTTCAAAATGGTTCACCCTAGTCCTATTCGAACCACCTCTATGCTGCTTAAGCTTCTAGTTGCGTGTGTTTACGTCTCTCCCACCACAATGTCAGTGTCTACCCATAAGCCTCACCATCATGTCCCTCTCTACCCATGTTCCTCAGATGCCAAGGTGAATGGACCACTCCATGTCTTCAGACACTGTGGATAATCTCTAGAATTCACTTTCCTCCTTCTTCACTCTGGGTTGGGGCCATTCATTATAAATACACCGTGGTCATCGTCTTTAACTCTCTCACACATCTTTCTCCTCTATACAAGCTCATGAAAACTCGAATGTAGGATAGAATCAACCACTTATATCCTTCTCCAAAACACTACACAAAAATTACATGGCCCAGTGACTTCTTTTTATTTTAAATGTATTTTCAAAATGTTCTTATAAATTCTTTGAGAATTTCATGCCCTGTAATTGGATCATATTCGCCTCTCTCCCAACTCCTCCCAGATCCTCCCATTTCCTTACCAACCTAACATTTTGTCTTCAATTTTTAAAAAACCCTCAAATTCAATTTGCTGCTCATATACTATTGGGCATTCCCTGGAATGTAGACAGAAAGGGACAATAGACCATGAGGTCCTACCACTAGCTGAGGAGCTATTGGTAACTCATAGCTGATGAGAGGAGGAGAGTTATTTTCTTTAAATATATTTTTAAAATAAATTTGGTATTCTGTACTGTGAGCAACTCATTTTGTATTTCTTTAATAGGCTCACTTTCCTATGACCAAAAGGCTGATTTCATGCCTATCCAATCTCCTCAAGCTTACTGCTGGTTCCATTCTCTATGGGTAACTTGGTCCCCTGTGACAATTGAGCAAGCGGCATAGTCAGTTGGGAACTCTTCTGGTTTCACCAACCCCTCTGCATACAAACAAGATTCTAAAGGGAATATGTCAGCATGGCAGTGAAGTAGAAGTGATCTGCACCTACTCTTAAAGGAAACCTCAAATGAATAAGCATCCACGCATGGAAAGACCTTCACAAGACCTAAAAATCAGTCAGTCCAGACTTTATAGCTATTGTGCAGAGCTGAGAAACAAGCAAAAGATAGACAGAAAAGAGAGGGTGGCTTAATATCATCCAAACCACCCCACCCCAGCTCCTGAGCCTTAGCAAAGAGGCTTTGAAAGGGTTATTCTTCAGTTGATAGAAGGAGAGTGAAATGGACACCTGACTTCACAGTAGAACCTAGCACAAGGCCCAGCCTAATGAGTCCCAGCACCAAGCCAACAGCTGTAGATCCAAGCTCCTTACTGACTCAAGCTCCAATCTAGCCCAGTCAATGACTATAACAGCAAGCTCATTTGTGGATCCAGCCAGTGGACCACTCCCATTCTCTAGATCACCTAGTTGTATTAATGCTAAGTGTGTCTCCTTGAAATGAACTGGAACTAATGAAAGGCTGTCAGAGAAACAGGGAAGTCATTGTGGATTCTATTTTTGCCCATCACATTGCCACCATTTCCTGTATTGTAAAATATCTGCCAGTTCTTCCACTAAGATGTGTTTCAGATGCACACATTTTACTCCATTTTAATTGCCATGAGTCTATCCTAACTCACCTCTAACTCTTTATTCCTCATATGTGTGTGTGTGATGTGCATACATGTTTGAGTGTGTGTGGTTGCTTGTGCTGCCATTGGGAGTCTTCCTTCATCCCCCTCCACCTTATTAACTGAGGCAAGGTCTCTTGATTGAACCCAGAGCTTGTCCTAGCCTAGCCTGACAGCTTTTTCTGAGGATTCCCTCTGCTTTTCCAGGGCTGGAGTAGCAGTGGGGAGGGGCACCACACCCATCTGGTCCTCACAGGTTCTGGGAAAGCAAACTGTAGTCCTTACACTTGCTTAGCAGGCATATTTTCTTCTGAGCTCTCTCCACAGCCCCACCACTCTCTCTTTTCTGTTTCCAGAGTCTCTTACAAAAGAAAAACAAACTAGGAACTCTGCACAAGGCAAGGTGCTGTGTTTACCAGAACCCTGAATTCTACTTTATGCTCTTCTGCTGTTGGCTTGCAGCTTTTATTAATTTTTGATCAACATGCCCCACATTTTCATTTTGCACTGAGTTTTACAAGTTATGTAACCTGCTGTGTCTCCACTTCTCTTTTCTCCTCTTCTCACTCACTGGACACTTACGTGTTTACTGCGGGGTAATATTTTTATTTTTAGGATAATATTTTAATCACTTCATTCTCTCATTTAAACCTTATGGATGGCTTTCCATGGCATTTAGTATGAAGCCCCTCTTCATATAAACATGAATTGCAGAGACATTCCCAATTAGGTCAAAGAACTCGTGTCCCAACCTCATGCCCCTTGTACATGATACATAGAACAGCTTTCAGCTAATTGTGCATAGAGGTTACCTTCACCTCCTTGTAACCTTCCCTCCCACCTGACATCCCTCAACACTTCTATATCAGGACACGTGAGTTTCCATGACAACACAGATCTCGGTGGCTTAATGAAAATCACATTTGTTTGCAGTAGTGCCAAGCAAAGGCACTAAGGCTAGATTTCCACAACCAGCCATCATAATTGAATTTGAATTTAGTGGTCCAAACACATCCCAGGGCTTCCATTCCTTTACTGGATCGACTGGATCTGTCTAGCAAGGAGATGGGAGAGGATCACCAGCGGTGTCCAAAAAAAAAGTGTGGCATTAGGGCTTAAGGGGGAGAGCTATTTTTATTTATACTCTATTGCTACATGTAACTATACAGGGCTGATAATTGTTTCAATATACATTAGACAGTTTTAAGCCACAATCGTTATCTCACGATATTTATCTCCCTATCCATCAATCCTATGTGTGAGGGTTATAATTGAAGGTCTAGATCAACCTAGAAGACACAGCTCTGAATTGCTTATGAGGCTATTTCTGGAGAGGTTTAACTGAGGTGAACCCTGAATGTGAGCAGCATCACCCCATGGATTGGAAACATGAGCTGAATCAAAATGAGAGAATAGGGCACCAGCATGGTCTACTCCCTCACTGCAATGCCATGGGACCAGCCATTGTACACTTCAGCTGCCACACAGTCCCCACCATAATGGACTGTACCCTTATTAAAGCATGGGCCAACTGAACTCTCCCTTCCTTGTGTTGCTTTGGTCAGCTGTCTGGTCATAGCAATGCGAACAGTGACTCACAGTGACAGAGATACAACCTCTCTGTCCACCTTTATTACCATGACCGTGATTTCTGCTCAAGGAGATTCCTGGCACTTTTAAAGGCAGTACACACCTATGTTTAGGAATTTCTCAAATTATTACTTTAATTATGTGTGTGTCTGTCTGTCTGTCTGTCTGTCTGCGTGTGGGTGAGGAGTGGGGGTAGAAGTGTGTAAAAGTGTAAGCATTCATGTTGGTCAGCTCACAACTGCCTGTAACTCCAGCTCCAAGGAATCTAAGCTCTGTATACAAAGCAGGTGGACTATAGTTAGCAAATGTTGTTAGCACAGATGAACATCATGGACTGATGGAGACAGCTTGATGTGATCGATGCTCTGCTGGTTAAGAAACAGAAGATGTTGGACTCTGAATAAGCAGTCAAAGTACGCAAGACAAAAAGAAGAGGCAGCACACTCAAAAGCATTATGAAAGGTCACACCTGTGTTACCATGCAAAGACATCTAGAACTTCCTGTGAATGATCTTTTCTGAAAAAGAATAATATCCGTGGGTATCTTCAAAATTCAGATATGTGAAGATTTTTATATTAATAATAATTTTTATTCGAACTACAGAGAAACAAATCTGCAATCAATCTAACATAGGTGTTTTCATTATGACAGAGCATGCCGACAACAAATTAGCAAAGACATAGACTGAAAGCTAATCAGCAGTGTAGATTCTGTGCCTATCATCTGCGTAGCACATTTAGTTAACTAGTTGAAATACATTTCTGTATCAGTTAGGTCCTATAGGGAGAAGAACAACCAAAAATTATCAAAAGTGACCATATGATCAACCACAAAACAGACAGCATTTTTGTAAAACAACTTTCCCTTTATAATATATTTGTATTTCTAATTGATACATCATAGTTGAATGGATTTCTGGTCACGGTGTGACATTTCTATGTGTGCATATATCAATCAATGGCCAGATCATGTAACTCCACATATCCATAACCTCAGCCATTCCTCATCTCTCTGTGTTGGGAATCATCAAGGTCCCTCTTATTAGCTATAGTGAAAGAAATTAGGCTAGGAAGATTCTCAGTGGATAAGAAAGCTTGTTGTACAAGCACAAAGTTCTGAGATCCAGTCCCCAGAACCCATGTAAGAAGTCAAATATAGTCACACAAGCCTATACTACTACAAGCAAGGTTAGAGGGAGGAGACAGTAGGATTACTTGAGATTGCTAGGCACTATCTGCTCCATGTTCAATGAGAGAATCTGCCTCAAGAGTTGACAGTGATGGTATTGAACACCCGATGCCCTCCTATAACCTCAACCACATACGACATACAACATCCATGCATACATCAAAACACACACATTTAATTAATTAAATCAGTTCTACAAGCAACACCTTCATTTCTCCTAAAATCAGATCTATTCACAAGTATAGGTAACTACTTGTATTTATTGACAGGATAGAGTAGTGCATAAAAGTAAAATTATGGGAGCAGAATGATTCAGTTTAATTCCAAGCTGTACCATGACTAGCAATGCAAATGTCAACCAATCATGACTCGGCTTAATCGCTTGTAAAGTGAGAATTTAATATGAGCAACCTTAAGGATGCCATGCAGATCAAATGAATGGATACCTATCAGGTGTTTGTGACAGTGTCTGACACACATGAGGAACAATGGAGTCATTATCTCGGCTCCCAGCTTTAGGAAAAGGCATGGGGTGCCTTCTCTCTTCATATTCAAAGCAGGTAAGGAAATGCAAAGATAAGGCAGCCTAAATGTCATTTTTATAGTCAGCACTCTGCATGAGAAGATTGAGCCTGTCATAAAAATATTAACAGCAAGAGGCTATGATTTTAATTGAATAAAATTTTATAAAAGATACCTACCAATAACAATATTTTCAAATGTAAATTCTACACACACATATGAAAACACTGGAATAGAAATGGGAAGCAGTAAAAAACTAGAATCTTCCTCGTAAGCAATTCAGACCCCATTATCATAAAATTGCCCATTTTACTTGGTGTTGCATAAATCAAACATTGGTCTGACAACATTGTCTTTTAACTTCCTGAGTAAGTCAAGGTCACTACATAGGAAAGATGTCAGTACCATCTCCGTTATTTAAAGGTTAGTACTTGACCACAGTGTACAGACTGTATTTGTTCTTTTGTGTAATAAACTAGAAAAAAAATGAAGAGACTTAGAAATCACCTGGATATTTGACACTATAGCAAATAGGTGTTATTCGTAAGGTGTAATGAAATCGATTGCTTTTTAAAAAGCATTTTTAATTTTGAGAGATTCAAAGTGAAATGTTTCAAGAAAGACAAGCAATATAATACTTGGGAATAGACATAAACAGGGAAGGAGGGTGCTTAGAAGCAGGCCGAACAGTGAGTTCCCAGTTCTGGTGTACTGACAGCTCCAGAAGCTGAGAAAGGATGGCATGGGATTTGTCATGCTGTTCTCCCTTTGTGTGTGATTTGGATTCCCATGACAACAGCTTTGATAAGATGCTTGAATTGTCATCAGCAACAATTCACTTTAATTTCCTGAAACCGTAGAGAAGTTGAGATGAAGTTTGAGGACATAGTTGCCCTCTCATAGAAGGTACTGTAATAGTGAGTTCTCTCTTGTGAAATAAAGCACAATGTGTAGTCTGACACCTCTTAAAACCAAGGCTGTGCCCGTAAGTGGGGAGGGAGGGCCAGCTTTCTTCAGGGACACACCCCCAATCCCAAGTGCTCAGCCACAAATACATATGCATGAAGCAACACGAACTGGACTCAGGAGTTTGTGTTATATGTATGTGTGGCACACACACACACACACACACACACACATATATATATAATATGTCAACATTGATTACCAAAGAAGAGATCATAACTTTGAGAGAAACTGGGGGAACGCGGTTCGAGTTAAATTGGGAGGGGGGTATAAATGATACCAATGCAATGACTATGTATGAAATTCTCAAATAATTTTTAACAAAATCAAGATCATATTCAA
Organism: Ellobius talpinus; assembly: GCA_001685095.1. Taxonomy (NCBI): domain Eukaryota; kingdom Metazoa; phylum Chordata; class Mammalia; order Rodentia; family Cricetidae; genus Ellobius; species Ellobius talpinus. Next base: position 2,817 of record LOJH01030292.1, on the reverse strand, counting down.
AAGTTAGCTTTATACATCCAATTTTGTTTGTTTGCCT
>LOJH01030291.1:1794-18238 GCA_001685095.1 Ellobius talpinus | reverse complement strand
GAAGGAGCTCCCTCAACAGATCTTTCACCTACAAAGTTAATGCTCAAAAGAACTGCAATCCAAGAAAACAAAAAAGAGGAATTTCATGTTTTTATTAAATTTACAATTTTGTGTTGGATCACATTCATAGCTATTCTGGAGTCTGGTCCATTTTAGCTTAGCAATAACCTCAGAAATTGTCTTAAAATTAGGTGTAACATGTAAGGGAGGAGGGAATTTTTAGAAAGGCATTGTTTAGAAATCCTGGCACATGTTAACAACAAAGGACAGATAGACTCCTACTCTGGGGTAAGATAGGATTGTGATTGCCACAGACCAATAATCCATGAGTGTCCCTCCCCCAGGAAGGCCACTGTCACTGTCCTGTCTATAGTGCACTGCTGTTTATAAGAAGTCGAAGACTTGGTGCGTAGCTCTCAGTCACTTCTATCAAAGCCTCAGATAACTAAGAGCTAAAGCGGAAACTGCAGGAGTCCTCTCTGCTAAGGCTTCGAGAAGGGCGACTCTGGGAAATGACAAGTGAAGCTAAATATCCATTTGCTGTAAACTGGCAGACACTGACGTTATGAAGATGAGACGCAGCCTAACTGGTAGTCAGTGCACATCGCTTGCATATTGCCTTTAAAGAAGCAGCCCTGAGTCATTTTCTGTGGGGTGAGATTGCCTTTATTTTATTGGGGACTTTTTTATTGGAAAAGTAATACAATGCTTGTGGTCACAAGGCAAATAATATGAAGGTATAACGACTTCAGTACTCCCTTCCCTGACTCTGTAGTCTAAATTCAGTATCCGGAGGCAACCTGCATTAATTTGTAATTTGGGATATATCCTATCTCTATCTTTTCTAGCTCTTTAGAAATATAGATAGAGAAATAGAGATGACACAGGCATACACATGTATCTCATGCTTTTATTAAAAAAACTGGGTCATCCATGTGCTTGCATAAAAGCTGTTTTCTCACAGTCATATACTGTAATTGCACATGACTATAATTCAACTTACATATCTAGGCATTCAGTATAACTTATTAGGATGCTTATCTCTTTCTCATTTGGGACACTCAGGTGAAAAAACATACGAAATTCTTATGTTCGTGGAGTTCACACTCCATTATGGGAGACAAATCATAAACACTGACACAGGTAAAATCACAGCATGTAACATGAGGACGAATGCTGTGAAGAGCAGGAAGCTACACACTCCAGACAAAGAATTTTAGGAGGAAAGGGTTGCTGTTTCACATCAGTTCTTGAGAGAAGAACTGATTCAAAAATGTGAGGGAACCAGACTTGCATCTAATCGGGGCAACTATCCCAGGCTGGGAGGACAGCAAGTACAAACTGCCTAAAATACCCTGACAAGTCTTATCCACAAAGACTTGTTGGGTTATTAGCCAAAATACATGCACATTTCATAAAACAACACAGCCCAGATCCCTGTTGGAGCAACTCCTGCTTCTAGCAGCCCATATGTAAGAATGCCTTTTCACAGCCAGTGCATCAGTGCCGACAAAATCTGTCTTTTTAATTCCTTAAAACTGATGTTTACCCATTGCTCTTTTTACTGATGATGTTTGAAAATTTCTTTGTATGTTTTAGCCAATACTAGATCCTCCTCTTCTGGAGGGTGTTAGAATATTTCTGCTAATTTTTCTATCACCATTAAACAGGATACACCAACCATGTGGCAAAGTAATGCAGCTTTGTCTGAGTATCCTGAGATACTGAGGCAGGAAAGAGAGAAAGGAGAAGATAAGAATTTGGAACAAAAACTGCTTCCTGACACTTGAGGGTGAGTGATTTGGAATAGGAACAGGGAAATTTGAAGGTTGATTGATGTTTTCTAAGCAAAGTTTAAATGGGAGGAGAGAGGGGACCAAAAAAGTATCTTCTAGCTCTGACACTTTATGATCTTGAAGCTATCCTTCCACATAAGCTTCTGTGGACTATTTTAAATACTATCAGCATATACATGCAAACACAGGCCCACACATTTACCTATTAGCCCATAAGCACCAAACAAAGAATTTTCCTTTGTAATGAGTTCAGTTTGTGAACTGAATCAAATAATGCTTTGGTCTTAATGTAAGGTATATTACAATAAAGTGGCCCATCATAACAGATTTAAGTGACAGAAATTGACTCAAACTAAGTTGAACCAAATCTATAAACTGATATGCATCCAAGATACATCCACGAATGGGTTTCTATGGCATGCTTTAAAAAGGGGGGGTTGAGGAGAGTCTCTCTAAATATACTTTGCTGTGTCATATATTCAGATACCCAACTCAATTCATAATTCACACATTCATTTTATAGAGCTTGAGTAATCCTAACAAATTTGTTCAATTTTACTAAATAATTTTCAAAGTATTTTATACATTGAACATATTATTCTATAGTGTTTTGTTTTAAATGGATTAGAACATATAGGAACATGGGGAATTAATTCAAAAACATGTTGAGAATTTCACATTCTGTATTGCTGCCCAGGGTCTAATAAGCTAAATATGGGAACAATTTTGTTTTCTTTTAAATTATGGACACTACCCAAATTTTTAGATATTCATGGGGAGAAAAAGGTGTAATCTATACTACTAAAGCAATGTTTTTAAATCCAAGGACCTGTTATTTTTTCTTATAATATGGGTTCTTCCAATTTCAAGTATTTTTTATTACCTTATGCTGTGCTAGCTCAGTTATGAGCTATGTAATCATGAAAATCTTATGAAACAGGTACTAGCATTCCCTATTATAGAAGCACAAAATTTGATGTCTAGAAAAATTAAGTGCCTTTTCATAGGCTCCAGAACTGGAGCATTTGAGGCCAGAGATTTGAAGCCACATAGTTCAACCATAACCTTTAAACATTAGGAATGATGTTCTGTAGATATCAGGCTTTGGGAACCCACATTAATCATTGCTTAGTAACAAATGATGACTATAGTTATCATTGACATTCTTCATAATAAAGAAAACCTAGCTCTGACAGATAAGCAGATGGACTGCGGTTGTGGGACATCTCAAAACCTGCAATGTTCAGGTCGGTAGGAAAGTCAAAATATGTTCATGGGAAGAAAAAAAATAGAGGGAAAAATCTCCCGATGAAAACTTGCCTGTTAAATAGCATTTCTTTAGCAAATTCTCTATTAGTCATTAGTTCTTGTTTTTAACTTTTCTAAGAACTGGGTCATTACTAAAAGGTCAATATAGGTCAAGAAAGCAAGTCTAATTCAAAAGGATAACAGGGGCACCCGGACTAGAATTAGGACAGCAGCAGCCCTTAGTCAGAGAATAAAAGAAACTAGACCCGGAAAAGGTCAGGGCCAAACCTGTTTGAGGTTGACAAAGGAGCACTCACTGTCTCTTCTTCAGTTTTATTCCACCCCAAAGCATTAACAACAATAGAGCCACCCACACCAACGTACACACACATACCCCAAGAGACGAATTTATTATGAATAAATTATGTAGCTCAACACAAATGACATCAACTGTAGAAAAAAAAACCTTTTTCTTTTCTCTAACTCTCCAACCCTTTGGTCTGTCTGCACTCCCAAAGTTTTAGCTGTTGTGTCCCGTGTCTCCCTCAAATTGCATTTGAGGTCATGTAAAAATGCCATCCCAGGCTTATCATCTGGGTGTTAGTATCCACTCTGCAGTGTCTCAGCCAGCCAGAAAATCTGAGCTGCTATCAGTGAGTTAGAATGAACTTTTTCACATTGAGATAATATTTATCATCTCATTCTGGCTCCCATACTTTGAGGTCAGGAGGATTAGGCATGTGTGTGCATAAGTGCATGTATATGTGCATATGTGTATGTGTGCATGCATCGATGTGTGTTGTGTGTATGTCTATGTGTTTATGTAGGTGTACATGCATGAAGTGGAGGCCAGAAGTCAATGTTGGTGTCTTCCTTGGAGGCTCTACACTTCAATTTTTGAGATAGTTTCTCATTGAACCTGGATCTCAACAACACACCCCAAGGATGTAACTGTCTCTGCCCTGTAGCATTGGGATTGCAGATATGCCATGCTCTTGCTTTTTTGTGGGTGCTGGAATTCCAGACTCAGGACCCCTTGCTCACATAGCATGTGCTTTACCAGTTGAGACATCTTACCAGCCTTGTGTATTTTTTTGTTACTATAAAATGAGCAGGTACAATGGCTAATTGATAGACATCTTGCTAGAAATAATTCAAGTAAATTGTAAATTGTAAATTGAAAATTAGCACAGGGTAGGGACCCACCACAAATCCCCATCACAAGTCAGCTCGTCTTATGATGTTGGCGGCAATCATTTTTGTTCTTGAAAGCACCACACTGCCAAAATGAGTTCCTAAGCCTAAAATTTCAGTGATGTTTGTGAACAGAGTCGCATGTAGGCCTTAATTTTGCTCATCAGGCTGGTGATTGATGCTTGTTTGCTAACACTGAAAATGCTGGCAATGGTGGGAAGGAGGGCTGGCAGAAGAACTCTGCTAATTACCAGAGGCGCAAATCCGACACATAGTGCTCTGGTGAGGCATAATGAGCCTGAGCTGAGGTGAGGCAGGAGGTTTGTTATGTACATTGAATCAGAGGCTGTAATTGCTTAGCATCCCAAATGTGAATGATTCCTTGGGAAACAGAAGAAAGCAATCCACCCAACCTCTGCCCAACAACAAGAGTCCTCTTCAGTCAGCCAGTGTGTGGGGGAGCAGGGACAGAAGGTTAATTTCCTCCAAGCAGCAGTTGATTAGATAAACTGCTGTCTCCAAACACTGCGCAAAGAAACAGTAGAATGTTTGATGGAGGAACAATGTCCTTCACTAGAGGGGACCCATAGCATTTCCTCACTGGTCAATGAGGGGATTGGCAGTGGCTCATCTGAACATGGATTTATTGAAAACATAGGAGCAGAAGCAGTCAATCAAGCAGCAATCAAAATAGAAATAGAAACAATTTCTTTTTCTCGGCTTAAGTAAAATTACACATTGTTTTGAATGGGCTGAAGTAAAGTATGCAGGTTTTTAGATTCTAAGACAAACAATGCTGAAAGAATATGTATGTTATATAATGTGGCACTTAAATCATTTAAGAATTATTATTCAATAGTGCCACCTGTAGGCAGGCACATGTTCCTTTAATAATGTGTATATAAAGGGAGATTCAGCACCATTCAAAGTTTAATAAGGACTTTCAGGACAGACTAAAATTTTACTTCAAACTCCAAGTTTCATGAACTCTGCAAGTTTTCACAAGTTTCTCAACTTTCCTGTGTAATAGTTGTTTTTGTACCTTCAGTGACAAAAAACACATTTTAAACATAAATAGTATGCTGTAAAGGTCTTTTAGGGATCATTGTTATTATTATTATTCATTTGTGTGCATGTGTGCATGCCACAGAATGTGTGAAGAGTCCAGTAATGAGCTGCGGGAATTGGTTCTCTCCTTCTGCCATGGGGGCCTGAGGATTGAACTCAGGTTGTCAGACTGAGTAACAAGTGCTCTTCCCAGGTGAGACAGCTCTCAGGTCCTTTAGTCCATCCTGAGGTAATTTTATTATTAGATTACCCGTTCTCTCCTTCTGGGATATTCAGATGTTGGAACAACATTTCTTAAAATATCAGATAGTTCCTTGCATTTGCCTCCCTCCAGCCTAATTATTACCAGTTTCCCCTGAAGCTGACATCCACAAAATAAACACTAAACTTCATCACTCCCACCATTCTGAATTGCAACTACCTTTCACAGTTCTCCTTTATATCTTCTAGGTTTTCTGTCCCATGATCCCTACCTTGTATTTTTATGTATTGTACTTTTATACATTGGGTAAAACAAATTGTTGTAAGGAAGTCTTATCATTGATTCCCAGCCGCTTAACCCCAAAATAATCACACAGAAACTGCGTTAACTAAATAACTGCTTAGCCCATTAGCTCTAGCTTTTTATTGGCTAGCTCTTACATATTAATTTAACCCATTTCTATTAATCTGTATATTACCATATGGCTGTGGCTTACCGGGTAAAGTTCCCAGCATCTGACTCTGGTGGCTCCATGGCTTCTCTCTGACTCCGCCCTTTTTTCTCCCAGCATACAGCCTAGCTTTCCCCACCTAGTTCTGTTCTTCCCTGGCATTTATTCATTAACCAATAAAAGCAACATGTAGACAGAAGGCCCTCCCATACCAGCTGAGTGTTATCCTATACCTAGGGAAGCATGATTTGAAGTTTTGATAAAATCAAATTTATTCCCTAATTTTTGTCATTACTTATTCTATACACAGGGATCAATAAATCTTAAGCTTTGTTCTTGCTATCAGCTCATCAGAAAGTCTATCTGATCCCTAAGGTTTTTTGTTGTTGTTTGTATTTTTTCTGTTTTTCTGGGGAGGGAGGCATCCAAATTCTATTTTTCTATTTTCTGTAGCTTGTCTCACTTTCCATTCTTCTTCAATAAAAACCTTCTCTTCACAAACTCCAATAAAGGAAACAAATTCGTTGGTCTTGTTGACCCAGTAAACACTGATGCTGTTGTGTTTTCACACCAGCAGATAGAATTTTCTGAGAAAAGAAAAAGGACCTCAGAAAACCACTCTGCAATTTTCAGTTTGCATGCTTCTTCAGCCTGAAGGACCTTGGAGATTTCAAACCTCGCTACAGGTGTGCACCCAACAGCTTCCCTCTGGGCCTGGCTTCTGGGAAGAGTTGGCACTTTGACAAAAGAAAGAAAACATTCCTGTCTGGTAACAAGATGGAAGGCTTGGGGTTAAGAAGGCAGCAGACGTGTGAATCTAAAGTTTTCAAAGGAGAGAAGCACGGATTGCATTCTGAGCTATAATTTTCAATGCAGTGAAGGCACCTTGGCCACAGATCATCACTATGCAGCTATTGTATTTTGGGTATTGATTTTTGTGATGAGATACAGGGAATAAGCAAACACTGAATTTTCATTAGCTCCCTGGGGAAAGGGAACATGCTCCCCAAACCAGACTGCCCAGGAAACATTAAGGGATAATTTATAAGATCTGGCTTAAACAAACCAGGTGCGACTTAAACAAATAGCAGCAATAAAAATAAAGTATTTCTGGGTGGGTTGCTAATTCCATATAGATCATGCCCTTGGTAAAGTGCTGGTCACTCAGAGGACTTTTCTTTCCTTTAAACTTTTAGGGGGAAACTGTCTTTTGTTTTCATTCTATCTTCTTTTGGGTATGTTTTACACAGAAGGGCACGATGACGAACTGGAAGAGGTGAAGAGATATTCCTGGGTTGTGTATATATATATATATATATATCCTTACTGAAGAGAATTGCCAAAACATTTACTCTATACATGGCACCAAGAGACCAAAGATATGATTTTACTCAAGTCCATCTTAGTGAACAAATGAAGGATTACTTAGAGGAACATGGATGACTCACCTACAGGCAGCTGTGTCTTCAAAAAGCCTGCACCACTCACAAAAGCTGTATGATTGAAACACCCACTCAAGTCCACATCCCATCCCCTATGTATCTTAGTATATCTACATATAGCCTATATATCCATCCCCTCTATATACTTCCAAGGACTGCATGCAGCCATGCAGGATTACAAGCAGCTGGGGGTGGAATGTACTGAAATGCGGAAGTGGTTGTAATTTTAAGGGAGGATCTGATGACTACCTCTCCTCCTTGTGCTAAGAACTGATGTGAATAAATATAGCAACTTTGATTTTATGGCAGAAGTTCATTGAGGTGGGGGACCAAAGTGGGCACAATATGCCTATGTTACTCACAGGTAATAAGGAGATTGGCACTAGTTAAATCGTCAAGCATATTTAGCTATAAACCATGATGACGGGTTTGAAGAATAAGTATTTGACTCCATGGGAGAATATACTAAGAGATCTGGTCTATTAAAAATGACCTGGGAGACTTTGCCAAAGGCATAATGATGGCAGGATGCATAGAGTTGGAAAGGCAGGAAGGGAAAGGATGGAGACACATGAGGAGAGTAGAGAAGGTTGCAGCGCACTATAGAAGTGAGGAAAGCAAGAAAAGTGAGAAGGTAACCAGACCGTGCAATGCTTGGACCATGCTGAAGAAAATCATTTCATCAGAAGGATCTCACTGATGGGTCCTTAAAAACATGGGCAGCAGAAGCCAGAAACAGAACCTGATCTGCATTTCAAGAGGCTTACTTTTTCCCTGCTTTGAAAGTGAAAGAAGCATCCAGGGGATCAATGTGATGAGGTTTGCAAGATCCAGGTACTTTGAAGTGCTAAGAAGTTGGTGTAGATGGAGCTATGGAGACATTACATCCTCAGAATCCACGCAAGAAAGTCCAGAGTAGTGGCTGGGAATGCTAACGTAGCTCTTGAGGAGATATATAGGTGAGTTCAGGTCCCACTTGGAGACCCCATGTCAAAAACCAAGGTGAATGGCTTTAAGATATGACACCCAAGGTTGATTGGTTTTCACACGCATATGCACACACTGTACAAATGTACTTACATACACACGTAAACCCATACACAAGAATACACACATGCACACACACAAAAATTGCTGAGCATTAAGAAAGGCATATAAATTTTAGAAATATTTTGTAAATAAATATTTAAATTGTCTATATAACATTGACCTGATAAATAGAGCATCTATGTTTACCTTATTATTTTTCTATATGTTTTGCTTTGAATAGAACTGTATAGTTTGAGGAATATCTCAATAAAAGCTATGGGTAAGTGATAAAGAATAATAACTATAAGAATTATCAGTCTGTATGGGAGGCATTTGTATACTTGTTGAAGCATGTCATTTACTGCTGCCACAGATATGTATATACATGCATTATTTCAGTTCGAAAAGGGTTTTTCTTAAAGTTGGTAGCGTGTACCACACCACAGAGCTAATGCATTCTGCAACCAACCTGTGCTCCTTTTCTTATGACAAAGAAGTGACATGGATAAATTGAAAGCATGATATTTAATAAATTAAATGCTTACCAGCAGAGTTTAGCAAAGATGCATTTGGGGTTCTGTGTTTGGGTTCCCAACACCCACATGAAAGCTGGGCATGGCTATGTGTGTTTGTAAACCCAGCCTGAGGAACAGAGGGAGGAAATTTGCTAAGGTTTGCTGGAAAGCCAACCTAAATTAAAAACAAATGGAAAACTCCAAGTCCAGTGAGAAACTGTCTCTGGAGAACAAGGTGGGGAGTTATGTAGTGGGACAGCTAATGTCATCTCCTGTCCTCTGCATGCATGTGGGGAGTACACACTGGCACACTCATGTACACACGTGTGTCCACACACACATAGAAATCAAGGCTGCACTAAATAAACAGTCTATACATGTAGAGTGATAGAATAATTAGGCTTTCTATTCGCCTCTGCATTTCTTAGTACTCAGAATAAAAGGAAAAGCGCTGTCTTCGGGGCAAAGCTTCCCACTGAGTCTTGGAGCAATCTATTGTCCTCAGTTATTACAAAATGTTCACCAAACAATGAAACAGGGAATGCCTTCCACTATCGTTCAGAAACAATTACTGGAACTTTTCAAAAGACAATCATCTCCTTTGGCAATGTTAGCCAAAAATTAAGGCAACTTTATTAAAACAAAATTTAAGCAAAACATTTCCTATGGGTGGCACGCTAACACATTCCTGTGCTTTTCTGATGTTCTAGCTCCATTTTAAGACAAAGCTGACAACTGAACTGCTATTGACAATTCTAAGAGGCGAGAGGCACTATCCTGTCCTCGGTAGTAGAATTCATGTTCTCAGATTTGTCTATATAATGCCCAAGACCTTATCAGAATGTATCTACAAAATAAAAGCATACTTACTCATTTCAGTGCTTAGTCTGACACTAGCCTTTATAAACCTCTAAGCATTGCTAGTTGCTCAAGAAAATTATGACCACACATTGCCAAGCCATGCAAACAGGATATACTTTAATTCGCACTGTCATTTTCATCACATGTTTAAAATGACCCTCCTAACATAAGTACAAAGGAGTAAGCAATATTTAATAGGGCATGCTTGCAGAAATGAAAGGGTTTTAATATTATGTGATTAAGGTTTGCCAATTTCCCTACCAACTTATTTCTGTAACTAATAATTATCTCCTAAAGGGCACATTCTACACAGCAGGTTTCACAAAATAGATGCCATTAGTCTTTGTGTATATCATACTGTTTAGAGGATGGCTTTGTACCAATTCCTACCAAGATACAAGAGCTACATATTGGCTAGCTGAAATCTGAGCTAGCCTGGTACAATGCTTTTGCTTAGAGTGTGACAGAAGTAATAGTAGTTGTGAACTCGGGATTGAAGGCTTTGCCTGTGTTTGCATTCTTTCTTGAACCTTATAGGGTCACAGCCTGAGAAACAATTAGAGTCAGCCTAATCGATTCTGAGACTCCCATACCCATTTCATCAGCTGACTCCTGGACAACCTTGGTGAGAAGAACTCTGGAGGAATTGATCTACAGCTCTTCACACAGGCAATTGAGGAGAACTTCAAGGTGCCATGAAGCTATTTGGAGGTAAATTATCCTCTCTGTTTTATAAATGAGAAAACTGAGATGGAAAAGAGTGAATCAGTTGCCCACTTCCCTTATCTTTAAGAAACAAACCTCAGATTTTGTGTTAGGCATGGTAGTCCAAGGGCCAAGGATTTAATAACCCTCCTATCTTAAACAGGAAACAGGAAGTTGGGTCCTAGATGAGCGGAGTAACGCTGCTTGGGTTCTCCCCACAGCCCCAGAGCTGACACCGTATTGGCTAATATGAACAAAACTGAGGAAGAGGAAATCAATTATATCTGGCTTTTACCTAGTCAGCCAACATTGTCTTATAGCTATAATGATTAACTAAACAAAGATGCCTGCAGCTATTTTTACACAACTTTAACCTAAATCTTCAACATTTTGTTCTTTTTGTTGACTCAGATCTCAGAAAATATGTCCATCCTGAAGTCACTTAAATAGGAAAGGTACTGTCTGAGTAACTTTTCTATTACAGTGTAAGACTATGTTATTTTCAAAATAACGTTTGTCAAGTTTTAAACTCTAGTAATGTCTGGTTACCATTCTTAGAATAGTAGCCTTGCCTGACAAGTATGGTTCTCACCCCCCGTCTAAGAAGCTTCATTTTGCAGCAGACAGAAATCATTATAGAAACTTACAATTGGCCAAAATAGAGAGAACTGACCAGAAGGCATCCAACCCCAACTGACACAATGTCTATACCTAAGGCTCAGGAAACACTGTGAAAGAGGGGCCAGAAGATTGTAAGGTCCAGAGAACCAGGACACTTTCTGTGAGACAGTGTTTTCTAAACACAGTAGGGAAGCTGCACCAGTGAAATTTCAAACTATGGTTGCCTAAAAAACCCTGAATTTTGGCATCATCATTTGACATTACAACATGGACGGGAGAAATCTCAAAAGATTCAACCCTTAGAAGGAAAGCTACAGGCAATCATTGGCTGTTGTCCCTTCATAATCTATCTTAATGCCAAGGCATCAGCCCTAAACACATAGATTTATGAGCAACACAAAATTGGCTCAATACGTGTGTGTGAGTGTGTGTATAACATAATAATTAAGGAAGAAGAGGTCATAAACTTGAGAAGGAATTGGAGGACACAGGAAAAGTTGGTAGGAGAGAGAGTGGGAATTATGTAAATATAGTATTTGTGCATAAAATTCAAAAATTAAAAATTTTAATTATAAAAAGATATATAATCCTCAATTGGTTATTTAATACCAAGTGTTCATCCATGAAATTATGATTATATATACAGCAACACTAACCACACACATATGCACACATATAATATAATATAATCAATAGAATATAATATACACAATAATAATGGCGATAATAATTAAAGACTAAGAAGCCATTAATTTGAGAGGGGGTGAAGAGTCATAAAAGAGTCTGGAGGGAAGGGTCATGGAAGGGGTTGAAAGGAAGGAAGGGAAGTACAATAATTTAATTTTATTTTAACTAAAAATTTAAAAAGAAAATAGAAGTCTATGAAATGTTAGAAGTAACTTTCTGGTTTAAAAATAACATTACTTAGACATAAAAGTAGGAATGCGTTTTATTGATTTTGTCATCACAAAATTTATCATTTTTGTTGTTAAAAGATGATAGAAAAACAATAATATATTATAAAATGGGATTGCAAAACATTGTTAATTCTATCTTACATCAATTGTAATGTGGGAATCCATTCTGTTATATCCACAGACAGACAGATTTTGGGTTTATCTTTTGTTAGTAAGTTTTGACTTTTAGGGTAGTCAAATGGAAATTGAGAAAAGTCACCAGGTGACTTTATTTGCAATGTGAACTACATGGTAGAGCTTAGACTATGGTAGTTCAAGAACAGTTGAATTCCCACAGATGCCACTGAAAATTTTTTTGTTTAAAAAGCAATCTTGCATCTAAAACAGACCTGCAAGCTAAGAGTGGTCAGAGCAAAGATCTGCTAAAATACGACTCATTCCTTAAAATGGAAATCCTGAAGGAAAACAGACTACTTTATAACTAAGACTGTTTTATACAGAAAACGGAAGTGTCAAGAGAGTTGGAAAATTACTGTCTAGTAACTGAAACAGGTGCTGAGTTATTTATACCCAACTTTAAAAATAAAAGAGAAGTAGCTGAAAAGCACAGGGAGAAAAAAAAACATTGTTTTCATGTTAAGAAAAACTTTACAATACAAAGATGATGTCAAAAGTCTGTGTTCTAATTGGATCTTTAAAAGTGACAATGGAAGTAGGAAGAAGGCTCAGTGAATAAAAGTGCTTGCTACACAGCCTGAGGTCCTAAGTTTGGATCCAAATACTCACTGAAAAAGTCAGTTATTAATGTCCACATGAGCCTGGAACTCAAGCACTGACAGGAAGTTCACTGGGGCTTGCTAGCTGCCAGATTAGCTCCAGGTTCACTGAGCGGTGCTGTCTCAAGAGAATGAGACATAGGGTGATAGAACAAGACACCTAATGCCTTCTTTTGTCTCTGTGCACTCATGAGTATGACAATGCATGTATGAATGCATGCATAAACATATATCATATCTGCCTATTCCATGCACATACACACACATTAATATACACAGTGACAATGCTTGAGCTAGAAGATAACTCCTAGATACCTTCTACTTTTGAGTTTCTTAATTTATTATTCTATAGAATTTCTTGCTGGAAAGGAAGAAGTAGAAGAAGCCTTCTACTCTCAGCCAGAGTGATCTGGGTCACCAAAACCACAATCACCTTAAGCAACTCTTTAATAGTTAATTTTTTTAGGTCAATCCAAAGATGCTGCTATTCAGGGTCTGTTTAAATGCTATTAGAATCTGCATTTAAGCAACATCTACACAATCATAAGAGGAGCCTCTTAAAATTTCCTACTTATATTTGTCAGCTTAAGCATCTGAACTGTGGGCTGGTTCTGGCAGGCCATTATCCACCTTCCTTATTGGCAACATCTCTTTGTATTGTAGATTCCCTGGCCTTAAGCGAAAGAAAAAATAAGTGTAAAAGTCTCAGTGCTCCCCACGTAAAACAGTTGCTGTTGGATGCCATTCATTTTCTTTTGTTGCCCATAAATATGGGGGTGGGGGAGAAAAGAAAAATCTGCAAACAATAGTGTCACATAAAAATAATAAGTTTTGCTAAAATATCTTAGTATGTAAGTATCCCCAGTGCTATTCATACTTGTGGATAACTTATGAAATATTCAGTGTCTGTAACTCTGAATACAAGTGCACAGAAGCATCAAAAGGACCTTCACAGTATTACACAAGCAAAAAGCTACTTAGCAGCCTAATGCTCTCTGTTTTAACAAGGAGCCCAGGGATGCCTATAATAAACCATTGTATGTGGGCTCAAGTTAAATTTAAAACTCCTCAAAACTTCTATCTCAAAGCTCCAGACCTCCCTTCCCAAGTCCTTATTTGAATCATGAATCGTGATGTCAGATTTTAGTGACCTAGAAGTATACACCCTGCAGACACAGGTCCCATCTTCACTCTTATGAAGACAATAAACTATGTCCTGCCTTATCTACCTTTTAGGACTTGCAAAAATTCCTACTGGCCTTGCCTCCTCTCCCCTACAGTCAGCATAAAATGGGCTGACATCACATGTCAGAAGAGAATCTGTGATATTGGATGTCCAAACCTCACTAACATCCTAAACTGAGATTTTGGACATCCTGTACTTTAAAGGACCAAGTCCTGAACAATGAGCTTCCTGCTGCTATAACCCCAAATTACATCAAGTCCAGGACCACAAATCCCCTGTACACATAAAGATGATTCCCCAAGAAGTTTTATTTTCTGGTCTAGAGATTCAAGCATACAACTACTAATGGCTAGGGAAAATCAGTGGCTGTGAGAAAAAGTTGCAGGGCTGGGGAAATAGTTCAGTTATGACAGTACTTGCCTTGAACACATGAGGAGCTAAATTTTACCCTACAGAACCCACATAGAAAAGCACAGAAAAAAAAATCAGGTATGCTTTTCTGTCTTTGCTTCCATAGGGTTTTCTTTGTTTTGTTTTGTTCTTTTACTCCTAGGGAGCCTGCCACCCAGCTCTCAGATAAATGCATGAAGACTTATTCTTACTCATGAATGCCTGGCCTTAGTTTGACTTGCTTCTAGCCAGCTTTTCTAACTTAAATTAACCAATTTCGTTTCTTCTATGTTTTGTCCTGGGCTTTTTACCTTTCTTTATTCTACATGTCTTTCTTCCCTTCTTACTCTGTCTGGTTATGTAGCTGGGTGGCTCGCCTCTGGCATCCTCCTCTGATTCTATTCTCTCTCCTAGCTCAAATTTCTGGACTAGATTTCTCCTCCTATTTATTCTCTCTGCCTGGCAGCCCTGCCTATCCTTTGTCCTGCCTAGTTATTGACCATTCAGCTCTTTATTCGATCAATCAGGAGCTTTAGGCAGGCAATGCAGCATAGCTTTAGAGAGTTAAGCAAAAGCAACATAAAATAATGTGACACATCTTTGCATCACTAAATAAATATTCCACAGCATAGACAAATGTAACACCTCTTAAACTAATATTCCACAACCCTGTCATGTGCCTGCAAATTTCCAGAGCTTACTGGCCTATGTGGTGAATTCTAGGACAGTGAATACTATGTCTCAAACAAACAAAAGAAAGAAACAAAGAGGAAGAAGGACAGAGAAAGCAGAAAGTAAGAGGGAAAAAAGGTACACAGCACCTGAGGAATACCCAAAGTTGTGGTCTCATCTCTGTATGCATGTACACATATATATGTACACATACATGCATATGCACACACATGCATATACAAACATACACATGTGATATATACCAATGCCCAAATACAAATGCAATAAAATGAGTGGCAGCAGATATTCAAACTCTGTTTTGTCATATATCCATTGTGTATGCTGCCCTGCCTCCACACAAAAGGACACCTTGCAGTTAAATGACTTTCTGTTCATCCCAGTGCCAGGCTCTTGTGCAGTTTTTCTTCACTCTTCTGTGGTTATCCTTCTTATGATTAAAATCATGTCCTTTTGAGGAAAATGACCCACAGTTTATAAATGTGAAAAAGTCTTTGGGGTCCCAACCAGGAAGTATGAAAGGGTAAAGAAGGTGACAGAAATGCCTTCAGAACAGCATCCTTTTCTTACTTTAATAAAATGTGCATCAGTCTGGCTTTAGCCCTGAATAGCAATTAGAATCATTGTCTCAATGAAGCTACTTTCAAACCACTTTTAAGATATAGTATCTCACTATGCTGAAGCATACAAAAGGTTGTTTTATGGTGCCCAAACTGGTTGTGAATTAAAGGCCATATCAAGTTCCTCTTAAAGACAGAAGAGTGGAATGAGTGCTTAGCTGGTCAAACTGAGGAAAAACAAATAATCAAGAATAAAGAGATATTTTGAAATAACAAATTGAAGAAAAAATAGATAATGCTATCAATAAATAGCATATAAGAGCATAGATAGTTTACATGTGCTTAGACATGCCTGGTACTCGAAAGTTAGCCAGTTACTCAGGGTTAGTGAGGTCATGGATTTTAGAGGAGAATCTAATACCCCATGCTGTGGAATATTTGTTTATACTGTGTGAAGATGTGTCATTGTGAATGGTTTAATATAAACCTGAATGACTAATAGCTAGGCAGGAAAGAATAGGTAGGACTTCCAGGAAAAGAGAGGAACTCCAGTTGAACATAGGCACATGAAGAAGACACCAATGAGAAATAGAAAGAGTCCAACATACAAAATCAAAAAGAGGTGAAAAAAATCACATAGCAAAATGTAGATTAATAGAAGCATGTTAAGTTATAAGAGCTAGTGGAGCCAGGCAGTGGTGGGACACACCTTTAATCCCAGCACTCAGGAGACAGAGGAAGGCAGATCTCTGTGAGTTTGAGGCCAGCCTAGTCTACAAGAGCTAGTTCCAGG
>LOJH01030290.1:0-17157 GCA_001685095.1 Ellobius talpinus | reverse complement strand
CCATTATTCTTGTCTGTGTTAGCCACTTGGCTTGGTACCTTTTTCAGCAAGGCAATCACATCTTGCTTGCTCTGTGGCTGGATCAGGACTGCAGAATCAGCTTTCCTCTTCCCAAAATGCTCCTTTCTCATTGACCCACCTCTACTTCCTGCCTGGCTATTGGCCAACAGCATTTTATTAAAATACAATTGACAGGGTACAAACCATTGTCCCACAGCACTACAGACATATAATTTTCTTTATATAATTGATTGAATCCGTAGATGTAGATATCTGATTTTATGCCTCTCTGTGCCTCCTTCATGCTCATGTGTGTGCATATACATGAATATATGTGGAGCATAAATGTGTGTGTATCTGTTTGTATTTACACTTGCTTGTTTTCTGCTTATGGTAGACTTCAAATCTGTAAACCACACAGCAGTTTAGCTGAAAAGAAACTCTTGTTCAAGTTCTTATGGTGAAGTTGATGCAAAATTTCTTTCACATCTGAAAACCCTGATTTTTAATCTTAAGACCTGTCAATAGATTCACTCAGAGCCAAAATATATATAAAACATAGATAATAGGTGATCTCCATTCTTAAATTGATAAGAAGATAATCAGCAGGTTGTATTTATATATTCATGCATCTATCAGTAACAATAATAATCCAAGAATAAGAATTCATCAATTTGAAAGTGAGTAGGAGTTGATGTGGGAGATTTGTAAGGAGAAAACACTGAGAAATGGGAATATTAAAGAGAGAGGGAAAAGGGAGATATTATACAACTGTATTTAATTAAACATTTAAAATATAGAAAAGTAATGCAATCACATGTTACAAAACTTCATGACATTACCTAGATTAAATGATTACTCAATATTTAGGTTCTATCATCCAGAAAGTTTAGTACAAACAGATAATCATTACACACCTGAACTTGAGATCATGGCAAAGTGGCTTATACTGGTAATGACAAGCTATAATCTAAGTATGTTTGGTGGACAAGACTTGAGATGGATCTATCCAAATGGTTACTGAAGAAGATCAGGCTAAGGTGCAAAGTATCTAAAGATTGTTTATTAAAAAGTTACATAAATTTATGTAAGTGTGGTCTTTCAGTGTGATTCAAAACCCAAGAATCAATAACTGAGATGAATAACCAGGTAGCCCAGAATGTTCTAACAATAGTAACTTCACGGCAAGGTATGGTGATATTCAAGGTGGTGGAACTTACATAGTTGATTAACTGACATTAAAGCAACTACAATACAATGTATACTTAGTTTCCTCTTATGACTTCATGATTCTTACTAAATTCTTGAACCTCAGTCTAGGAGGACAAAAGAATGTAAGTCTAGGGCCCAAATCAGAGAAATAGACTCTCACAATCCATTTGGAGGTGTGGTCTGGAATAGCAAATCTGGATTTCAATCTTGACATATTCAATGAAACTAATTTCTACTATCATCTGCAGAGTTACTGTGAGAAAATGAGATATGCTTCATAAATAAAGTAGAAACAATTTTGATAAATGGATTTTGTCCTTCCTTTTAATGTTTCATATTTTTATTGGTGCTAACATACAAGGTGATACAAGACAGAAACATAGTTATACAAAGAGCAACATTTGCCCCATACCTACCTAGCCACAGGTCAATTGATCACCTAGCCTCAAATAGTATTTTTTTTGCTTGTTTGCACCATTGTTCTAGTCTAAAACACAGCCACTTCTCAGATATACTACAACAACCTACTCAGTTGCTTTCAGGCTTAATTTATACTAATTTGTTTGAAAATTAGATACTTCCTTACTTAAAGCTTATTGCTAAAAGTCGAACATTTGTTTTACACAGCCTATTCTGATTACTTTTTTTCCTGTATTGATAAAGTGACCAAAAGCAACTGGGAGAAGAGAGATCTTATTTGTCTTGAACTTCCAGGTCACATTTCATCATAGATGGAAGTCAGGTTTCAGGAAGGAATACAATTCCATCTCTGGCTTACTCAGGCTCATACTTAACTAAATTTCCTACACACCCCAAGACTGACTGCATAAGAATCACACTGAACACAAGGAGTGGCTCTCCCATCATCATTCAACAATCAAGAGGGCACCTACTGACATCCCTCTCATTCATTATGAACAAGGCAATTAAATAAAGGAATTCCTCAGATGACTCAGGGATGTGTCATAATGACAGTTAAAGCTAACAAGAATGATATTGATCTTAAATTCATATTTCTCTCTCTTAATATTCTTTAGCTATAACTTTGTCTTGAAAATGTTATTCTTGAACTTATTTGAATTATTTTAATCAAATGTTTTTTATTTGTTTTAACTCAGAGTCTACATATAAACATATTCATCTGCATTTCCATCATCACCACCTTTAGCAGATGGGCACCATCTTGAATTCTCTGTGTTTAATGATGTAAGTAAGTGTTGTCTTCATTAGAGGTCCTTAAAATCAGGTTGCATAAAACAATAAATATACTTTGTAATAGCCTGAGATATGGGGATTGTAATTACATGGGGTCTCTTTGGGCAATGAATAAGCAAGGTGTAACCAATTCCTGTCATAGAAGGATGTATTTTCGGGCATTAGATATCCAATTCAGCCATTGTCTCCTCCATTTTATAGTGGTTCCATTTCGATTCTTTTCATAAATGTGCATAATTTAAGAAAATTATACACCAGATTTCTATATAGTTTTTTCAAAAAGCCTCTATTTTAAATTCTCTCTCTCCACATTTCCATTACCTCATCTGCCAATCCTTTCGAGATTTATTCCTCCTATTTAAGTTTTCTCTCTATTTTTCCAAATAGCACATTCTCTTTCCCCTTTGCTTGGAGATCCAGCCTTCCTGCTGGACTCTTAGAGGTACTTAACTTTGAAAACCAATGTTTTTCAATTACTCTAACAAAGCAAATTAAATATTTTAATAATAAAACCTTTAAGATATTGAAGAAAAATTGAAGAAGACACCAGAAGATGGAAATGTATACCATGTTAATGGATTGGTAGGGTTAATATTGTGAAAATGACCAATCTTCCAAAGAGCAATCTACATACTTAATCCAATCCCCATAGATAGCCACATAATTTTCCGCAGTATTCAAAAGCAATCTTTAAATTCTTATGGAAACACAAAAACTGAAGGATAGCTTAAACAATCCTAAGTAATAAAAAGTACCTCCATCCCAGGATTCAAGTTGTATTACCAAGCTATAGTAATAAAAACTGGATGGTATTGGCCTAACAACAAACAGGTTGATCAATGGAATTGAATTGAAGAAGTAGCTATAGCTCCACATACTTACAGTCATCTAGTTTATTAGAAAGTAGCCTAATTATACAGTAAAAAAGACATACTCTTCGAAAATTGCTTCTGGTCAAACTGGATTGCCTATTGCAGAAAAAAGAAAAATGGTTCAAATTATCACCCTTTACAAAACTAAACTCCAGTTCATAAATGATCTCAAAATAAGACAAGATATTTTGAATCTGCTGGAAGAGAAAGTGAGAAAATGCCTTAAAATCATTGGTACAGGAAAGGACATTCTGAACAAGACAATGATAGGATAGACACTGAGACTGATGATAAACATGGGGCCTCATAAATTTGAATAGCTTCTGTCTAGAAATGACCACTGTCCTTCCCAGTGGCTGCCCATAGAATGGGACCAAACCTTAACCAACTATGTGTCTGTAAAAGATTAGATATACCTAGAATATATAAAGAACTAAAAATACTATACACCAAGAAAAAAATGCCCCAACTGAAAATGGGGTATGAACTAACCAATGAGTTCTCAAATGATGAATCACCTATGGCTGAGAAACATTTAAAAATAGTAGATAACTTACCAAACCTGGGGAAAGCTATTTAAAACTATTCTATATTTAATCTTACACAATATGATTAAATTAGCCAAGAACAATAAAACATATGACATGAAAATGGCAAAACATTTTATTGCTGGTGGGGATGAAAACTGGTATAAACACTCTGGAAATCTTGGGGAAATTCTTGGGGAAGTTCCTCAAGAATCTGAGAAAATATCTACCTCAAAATTCAGTTACACCATTCGTGAACATCAAAAATGCTTATATCTTATTTGAGATATAATGGCTCATCCATGTGCATCACTGTACTACTGTTCATAATAGCCAGAATTGGCAACATCCTATATATACATCAACTGATGCATATAATAACATTTAATACTATTATAAAATGGAATATTATTCCACTGTTAAGAAAAATAAAAATTTTAGGTAAGTTGATGGAGCAATAAAAACCATCCTGAGATAACCCAGACCAAAACTAAACAACAAAAGACAAATACCATGTGGTTTTTACTTATCCATGTATGATAATTTTTATGCTTTCAATATATGTGTTAAAATTCAGTGTTTTATTAAATGTGTGATTTGGCAATTTTATAGACATAAAAGCATATATAAGTACTGAATTTAGACTACTGTAATCCTCATTATCTTCTTTTACTCCTATTACATGAGCAACCTACCCTCAAGTCTCTTTACCACATTCATGCTGGATTATTGTAGGTGCAGGACTCAGTGAGTGTAGCCATCTTTATGAACATCATCAGTTTGGAACTATCCACTGTTTCCTGATGAATTCTTCAGTGACTGTACAGTTGAAGACAATATTTACTCCTTCCACAGTATCCATGAATAGCTCATAGTTCAACATGGAGAAATAAAGCCTTATTTGTCTTATTTATGATTACCTATTGGCAGACTTAGTCTTACCCAGGTCTAGTGCAGGCAGTTACTTTACCTGTCAGAACATGGTTTTATTTGCTATATAATGCCCATGTGATAGTATTTCATAGCAACTCTCTGTCTTCCAGATCTTATATTTTTCTTTCATCATTTTCTAATTATTCCATGAACCTTAAAAGAGGTGCTATGAATGTCATATCTAGTGATGAAAATCAGACTTCCATGTATATTCAGCACTTTCAGTGTACATCCATGCGTTCATTGAAAAGAGATGTTTCTCTAATTAGGATTGAGAGTAGCATTTAACCTAGAGTCATAAATATAAGTATTTAGAAAGTAGGTTGGTGGTATGTATGTAAATAAACAAGAAGAATAAGTCCCCCATTAGGACCTAAGACCTCCTTAGCCATGGGGTTTTAAATTAAGTTTACAGTTCCAACATGAATTTCCTCTTCTTGAGTAGGAATGATGATGTCTTGGCTACACCGCAATAGTTCTACTACTGCATCAATAGATACATCACGCCTGACAGGTTGGTTTTGTAGTTCTTAGAGGTGTCATTTTGTAAGACCACTGATATCTTTTTCTCCCCAAACAACATATATTGAATTTTTTATCACTATGAAAGCTAAGTAGCAGGAAGGAAGTTTCCAGATAAGTTCAATTTTTACTTCATTTTTCTGTATCTCTACCCAAATTGTGTGGTGTCTTCAGAAATCTTGTTTTATCAAATAGTTTTCAATGGGAACTCAAGAGGAATGGCCAAAGTATGGTTTGCCTGGGGTGCCTCTGATGCCTTCCTGATCAACAACTGACATGAAGGTATCCCACCTCTGGAACCGGAATTTTTGTTTACTAACTCCTGACTGTTAGGTTCAACGTTACTCAAGCTTTGCAAGTTATATATTTCTAACTCTAATTCTGTGGTTGGATTGCTGTGTAGTAGATTCCCACGTGACATTGTCATACACCCTCTGTCTTGATAGACTTTCTCTGTCCTCTGGTTGATTACATTCCACCACTCCCTATCATTGTTCGACAACCTTCAACATTCTCTGATTTGCAATCTGCTTTGCAGAAACGTGCTCTGCCAGAAACTGTGTCTGTCTTCTTCATTGAAGAAACATAAGCCAATAGCCCAGGCCATTTAGATCATCAAACAAACAAAGTAATCTGTAGCTAGTCATTGGAAAACAGAATAAATTGGTGAAAACAAGTAGTAAACAATCAGATGAAGATGACTGAAGTTTTAAAAATAGGATTCAGTGTGTAAAAAAGTAAATGAGGTAAGGAGATGTGTATTTTAATTAATTGAAGACACACAAAAGTAAAGGGCATGAGAAATGTTAGGCAAAACATATTGAACTCATTGTCTCAAAGAGAAGGAAATGCTATGATATACGCAGCAACAAATCCCAAAGGATAAAATGTGAGTCATTAAAGTAACTCAGTGCATTCTGAAAGATCCCCAAACAAGAATTCTAGGATGATTTATAAAATAAAATCCAACTTTGCAGTCTATTAAAATATCAATCATGAATAAAATTGTTGTGGTGGCAATGATGATCTATTATCTGCTTTGAAGGAAACAAAGACATTTAAAATCAGAAAGGTATTCCTAAGATAAAGCTGAGCCTGTGAGTGTTTGGAAGGAGTATGAAATCAGGTAGAGATACCAAAGGCAGTATAAATCATGTTGAGAACAGTCTTCTAGAGAAAGTGGGGCATGAATAACATCTGCAAACCCAACTGAGTTCATACAGTTTAAGAAGCAACTTATATATATATGCTAAATATGTCAATATTTCACAAATATAAACACATGATTAGTTATAGATTTTTATTTTCATTTAGATTCTCTTGTGCATCTGACTTATAATTATTTATCAAACTTGGGATAAGGACAATAGAGATTATAGTGTATCACATTAATGTGGGTATTTCACACTGAGTAGAAAGCTCCATTTTAAACCATAACTGTGATATTAGAATCTTTCAAAAAACTGAAACAGACTTCATTAATGCATTGCTTAGGAAAAGCTACTTATACTGGTTCTTGATTCTACATCTGTTTTAAACTGACTTCTCATAAATGTCACTGTGATAGGCACAATTGTCTGAATCAAACTGAAGTGCAGTGACACAGATTTTAGATACTTAATTTACTTCCAAATATAATCTTCAAGTAAAATTTTATACCAAAATATCTTCATTACGTCTTCACTATTTTTTGTAACTGATATATTTCAGAAAGAAAATAAAAACCATATTTTGTTAATGCTGTCATTGTTCAAGGATAGTATCTCTTTGATCAAAACTCCTGTTTCCTTCCTCAGGTAGAAATTCAACTCAGTACATCATGATTTCTTGATTTTCTTCAAATTTTTTCTAATGAAAAAGCATAACACTGAGTTAAAAGAAAATTTTAACTCTATCTTCAGCTAATCAGCACTTGATTGTCTTTGCTCAATAGGAAAATGGGATTCAACTCAACCACATTCTATTATCTTTAGAGCTGAGTGAAATAACAGTATATAAGAGCAAAGAGGGATAAAGGATTGTAAATCTATGTGTTGTCTACTTTGAAGGCATTGGAAGGAGAGCCTTAGCTATAGAATGTACAAATATGCTCAACTAGGAAATAGATAACACTAATAACTGAATATAGAATTAATCCTGACAGTGCTTTTGCAAAATCAAGAAAATCAATAAAAAGTTCTAAATACTACATTGCTCTAGATTGTACATTGATTATATAATATAGTTAAATGAAATATAATAAAAATGTAAGAAGTGCCTATTCACAAGATGTTTTCTTTGTTAAAAGAAACTTTATATTTTCTCCTTTAAAAGCTCTTATAAAATCATTGTTAAATTTAATTTAGAATCCCTAAGGGTGGGTTTAGTCACCAGAAAAAAATATATTATTAAAAAAATTTCCCAATTAGATCCCAGTATGTTTTAGTTAAATATTCCTATAATTTGTAGTAAAACATCGTTTTCCTTTTTTTCTTTCGAAAGTCAAAACTTTCATCCCTGCCAAAGCTATTGTAATCTACTATTAATCTATTTCCCGTAGAGATGTATATCTAACCCCTGGAGTCAGCTCAATTAAGTCTTATTATGAGTTAATTCCTATTTATTGTCATTATCTACCCTACTGCTATGATTGATTTTAGCTCACTTATAATTTGAATAGATAATTTGATTATTTTTCTAATCTAATAGACACACAAAAATAATTATATTAAAGGTCTCCATTGAAATCTTATTAATCATAGGTTTTGATCTTGGCACCAAGATGCTGAATCTAACCAGGTTATTAGTCATCTGAGTTTTTCAAAAGAAGTTAGATATTTTTATTCACTTCATAAATCAGTTTTCATTTTTTTGATGTAACTTGAAACATTTTTTTCTCCTACAGTTGATATGTTTCATTAAAATTTATATTAAACCTATCTGGTACTCTTTATACCTGTTAATATTTTAATTTCTAAACCTTGTCTCTTCTTTTACAGGTTCATATCTGAAGTTATGAAAATATTAGAACATATTTAAAAAATCCCATCTCATTTTAAAAATTAACATTATTTTTTCAAAGATGTAGCTTTACATATATCTTATATTCACATCATTTCTCTCTCACACACACAGCTTAAATATACACACCTAATTTAATCAACTCTACTGATAGCTTAGAAAAAAATGTTTAAAATAATTATAATATAATTACATATAATAGATAATACAATAATAAATAATATAACATATTTCAAAACAAATAGTTATGCATCAAGCAAAAGAACTCAAGTATGACATTTTAAGTCATACTCTTTATAAGGGTTTTCTTCTTATAAATCAAGAAAAGTTGTTTGGATACAAAAATTTTTTGAACTTTTTACAATAAATATCCAGACCAATGCAGAAAGTGATTTGTCCTCGGTGCTACATGAGTAACCTTCTTAGGAGTAATACACACATTAAGATAACGGTGGTCAAAGTATATCCCCAAATTCCAGTTTGTGAATGGCTTTTGATTAATGATATATGACCAATGACATGCTAAACTTTCAAACTTGCTTTAAGGTACTCATAACTGTCAATATTGGGTCTTTACTGATCATTCTTCACCGTATCAAAAGAAAGACATTTCATAGATTGTGTATTTACTTACATTTAAGTTTGTGTTAGTTATTTCCTGTTGCAATGACAAATCTGGCAGAAGAAACAAATGAAGGAGAATTTGTTCTGCTGACAGTTTCTCTGACATGTCCCCTCATCACGGCTGCTCCACTATGGCGGGTCGTCTCACAGTGGCTGACTAGGAAGCAGAGAGCATGGGCCACAATCAGAACTGATCTCCTCCAGAGACCCACTTCTGTCAGTCAAGACAAATGCTCTACATGCTCTCTTACTTTCAAATACTTATAGAAGCTAGGAAATGAAATTTGATATTTTGTAATCAGATCAGAGCAAACATTAACCCAGGGTCCTTATCAAACAAAGACTATTTCTTATAGTTTCTGTTGGAGACAGTACAGCCAATGTTTTGTTCGTTATAATCATCACAGGTAATTATAAAAGTTATCACAGCTTAGTATAAAAGTTAAGAAGAGGACCAGAAATGCATATTAATGAATTAGACTTGCTAACAAAGCATATTTGAGGACCTGAAAACACGATCAGGCAAGGAACAACCTACTAACCTTTCAGTATCTAAAGATGTAAACAGAATCTCCTGGAACCCTCAGTGAAACTTAGCAATAATTCATTTTAGAGCCTTGAACTCGGGCATATAAAATTTATGAGAGTTCATAGATTTTTCAATTAATCTCTGTCTCCTTTTTCATTGATAGAGTAAAATATAAGTTCTTGCATGAATATGGGTATGACGCAAACAAGAGATCAAACCATGACTTTAAAATTCACTTGGTATTTCATAGATATAATCTTGAAAATATTAAGCTAAAATATCAAAGAAAGCTTCAAGAAAGGCTTTGCATTAATAATTTTTAAGGTATATGTTTTCCATTTATGGAAACTCAGTGATAAGGAAAAAGAAAGAAAAAGAAGCATTAAATAAGCAAATATACCTAAACCCATAATTATCATCTCAAAGAGTTCAGTCAAACAGCAATTTGAAGATGTCAATCAAAATAATTTCACTCAAATATAAACTCAATATTACCTATTTTAAATTGACACTCAGATGACATTGCAGACTGGCAGAAGGGACAAATGAAGAGATCATTAGGTAGTTGTGTGATTTCGACCACAAACCAGGCTCCTAGAAACAGAGGATGGGAGGGACAAATGACCAACATAAAACTGCGTGAAAGCAGTTTTCAGAGGAAGAGATTTCAGGAGGACGAATAGGGGAAAGAGGATTGGGTGAAGAGGAAGTAGTAATTTTCTTTAGAGGGAAATGTCAACTGAGCACTCAGGTGAAGGGAAAAAGAGGGGCTTTGAAAGCCAGTTTGAACATCAAGTTTTAGCAGCAATATATAAAGGGGCTAGAAGTCTTCTCTATCTTCTTGTAGCATTAACAGAAAATCTAGACAGATCACAAAGCAATATTTTTATTGAAAATAGATTTTTTCATACAATATTTTCTGAAAATGGACTCCTTTCTCCCAGCCTCTTCAAGACTCCCCTCACCTCCCTATTTACCCAAATTCATACCTGCTTTTTCTCCCAGTTATTAAAATAAAAGAAGGTATCTGAAACAATTACTACTTAATAATATCAAATAAAAAAACAGGATAGCACAAACCAAGCAAATAAACAGGAAAAAGGCCCAAAGAAAACACACACACAAAGGCACTGAAGATGCACATATTTGTAAACACAGAAACCCCATAAAACAAAATCAGAAACAATAATATATAAGTAAAAGATCTGTATAGAAAAAAATAAAAATTAAAAATAATTTTTAAAAACACCCAGACAAAGAATGGTATAATAACAAACCTGGAAAATACATTGAGCTGGTTTTGTTTTGGCCATCTATGCGGGTGCTAGGGCCTCGCCCTAAGTGTGGTTTGTCTAACCAGTGAGACTCTATTTGAGAAAATTCATTTTTCTTTTGTGAGTTGTTATCAATTGGAGATAGCTTCCAGCTTAAGAATGGATTCTTGTGTTCACCTCCCCTCTCAGCTAAAGGATCCCACCTAGCTTAGACCTTTCCTGGACCAGTACCGCCTGCCACAGTCTCTATGAGTTCATATGTGTGTCAGCCCTGTTGTGTCTAGAAGGCCTTGTTTCCTTGCTATCTGCCCTCTCCACTGCCTTTGCAATCTTTCTCCCTCTCCATAAGCATGGTTTCTGAGACCTGAGTAGAGAGATTTAATGGGGACATTGTTGACTGATGTTTCTGTCCCTTCCAGCCAGCCATTTAGTCACAAATAAACAAACAGAGGTCTACATCAATCATAAACTGGTTGACCTAGTAGCTCATGCTTTTTATTAATTAATTTTTACATCTTATATTAACCCATTTTCTTGTCTGTGTCAGCCATGTGGCTTGGTACCTTTTTTGGTGAGGCAGTCACCTCTTTCGTCCTCTGTTTCTGGGTGGTGACTGCAGACTGAGTCTTTCCTCTTGCCCAGAATTCTTCTGTTCTCATCGTCCTGCTTCCACTTCCTTCCTGGCTACTGGTCAGTCATGATTTTATTAAAATATAATTGAAAGGGTACAGACCATTGTCCCACAGAAGGACATTCTTTTAAAGAATGATTATTCCAAGGGTTCTCCCTCTCTCCACATTGTCCAGTTATGAATCTCTATGTTTCCATCTACTTCAGGATCAATTTTCTTTGATGATGTCTGGGCTAGATACTTATGGAAATGTACAGCAGAATATAATGAGGAGGCAATTTACTGCTACATTCTTCTAGCAGAATTTTAGCATTTTATTTTCCTATGGGCCTCTGGTCTTTCTAGTCTCAGGTTATTGGATACCTGGAAGTGTCAGGGGTAGATTCCATCCCATAGAATACTACTTAATTCCAATCAGATAAATGTTGGTTTCTCCCGAAATTATGTGCCATGTATCGTGCAGACAAGTCACCACTTAAAACAGGTTTTGTAGCTGTATTGCTGTTTAATTTTCTCCAGTGAGTTATATAGGTACCTTCAGCAATAAGGCATTTCCTTGGTTGGTGGACAGTAAACAGTCACCTCGGCAATAACCTGGGTTGTTGAGGGATTTCTACGTGGCACGGGAATATTTGACAATCCACTGCCCTATATGTAGCCCATTACCAGCAAAGGAGTTTTCATTTGGCCTCAAGAAATGTCTAATTGGGGATTTGCCTTTCTCATTGCTTGGTGGTTCCTAGTTAGATTCAAAGAAAATGTTCTATGTCCCGCAGAGGAATAACCCATAACAGTAACTACATGTCAAAAACAAAGATTACAACTGAAAGCATAATCAATGACCAAAACTTTCAGAAATAATTAATTAACATCCTTGACTATAGTCCAAATAAGTAAATTGTCGTTTAAAGTAATCAGTAGAGGGGTCACAAAGACAACTTCTGTACAAGCAGAAGGACTTGAGTTTGAATCTCTAGAATCAGTGTAGAAAACAAGTTTGATTGAGCACATCTGTAAGCTATAGGCAGTTGGACAGAGATGACTTCCAAGAAACCACTTATTAGCCAACTTTGCCAAAATACCTGGAGATTTCAGTTCAGTGAGAGACCCTGCTTCAAAGAACTAATGCAGAGAGGAAGAAGACAGTGACCTACCTCATCTTCTGGTTTCCACATATGTACACACTCTTAAACTCATATACATGCATACTGTGCATGTGCCTCACATAATGCACTTATGTACCCATAAGCAGCATCAACAAATCTTCAATGGAAAGAATTGGAAAATTGGTTACTCTCCCAAATATTTCCCTTATTTAGGCATTGTTCCCACAGTGATGGAATATAGGTCACACTATGGAAAAAATGTACATACAATGACTGATTTTACAATATGGAGTTGGAGAATAAAATAGTGACTGATCGTACAGAAAAATAAACTTGGTGAGCACTTCATTTATTACATGATCAAGTATGGAATCTTCAATCATAAATCTTAATTATATATCAAGCCATGAACATGATGAGGTATAAATAATATTTTACTGCTCTTGTCTTCCTTCCATTGTGTTTATAAGTAAAACATCAGTTAATCCCAACCAACCAGTGGTGCTCTACAAACTATATTGTCAAAACTCGTGAATACTGTCAAAGTTATCAACCAAGAGTTATTCTCAGAAATGGTCAAAACAAAGAATCCTAAAGAGAGATGACAAATAAATGCTTTGTGGCATCCTTGATATAACCATGGGAAGGAAGAAAGAGGGAGGGTCCATAAGTGCAAATTTAAAACTCTGAATAAACTTTGAACCCGAGTTAAGCAAAATATTTCTATTTAGTATAAATACCTTCCTATTAGTTAAGACAAATTTGCCATTCAAACATACATTGTTAAAAAGAAAAATGGGTACAGAAAACACAGAAACCATAAGTCACACATTTCCAGTAATTTTACACTTCTAAATCATTTCTTTTAAGGGTTACATTTTAAAATGATTCTGGAAAAGAAAATAGGGTTGATGTGTATCTGCATTGCCACTCATGATTAAGCTCTCTATTTGAAAAGAAAAAAAATAACAGTATCACCTTTGTATTCCAAAAACCCTTCCCTGCATCCAGTACTTTGTTCTCCAAGTTCTTCCTTTACTTGTATATAAAACCCTTTTCCACAAATCTGCTGTTCACTTCTATCATTTCTATGACAGGTGACCTGGTTTTCAATGAGCTTTCAAAACATCCATTGTAGACAGATTAGTATTTGATTCTCATTCTGAAAGAGCAGCTGCCTAGTGTCCTGGAATTGAATTGGAAGCAATAGCTTCTGGGTGAACAAGAAAGGAAAAAGAAAGAAAGAAAGAAAAGAAGATAGAAATATTCGTAAATTTCTGAGGATACAGGAAAGATTCAGATAGAGAAAAAAGCAATAATCATATAGTTTGCTTGATTTGATAAAATGAGTAATATCATAATTAAATGTCACTAAGCAGGAAAATCTAAAAATATTTTTAGTATTTTTAAAATCTCATATGAACTTTGTAAGTTCTTAAGTTTTTGTGAAATAACACTGAAGAAAAAATTAACATAGGAACATTATAACATTTGAGTTAAAATAAAGGATAAAGTAACGGTAACCCAAACAACATGTTACTAGGTTAATGACACATACAGCTGTAGCATACAAAAGAGTAGCCCAGAGATCTGGGGTAGAACCACACAAGACTGGGGAAAAAATCAATGAAATAATTCCTGATTATGTTCTCCTATATTCAAAGATTGGTGCCTAGTCCAGTCTTCATCAGAGACGCTGCCTCCAGCAACTAATGGAGTGCGTACAGAGATCCACAGACAAGTACTAGGCCCCCAGAGAGCCTGGGTTGGAGGTCTCTTTGGATCCCTCCCCTTGGAGCTCAGGGAATCTCACAGAAGAAGGATGGAGAAATTGAGGGAATACCATGGCTTACAGAGTCAACTAAGTGGGTTTTATGGAGGTTGAGAGAAATTGATGTGGCAATTGTGGAGCCTGCAAGGGTCTTCATTAGGTCCTCTGCATATATGTTACAGTTGTTGGATTGGTGTATTGGGGACCTCCTGACAGTGGGAATGAGGTGGTCTCTGACCCTTTTGTCTGTTCTTTAGACTCTTTTCCTCTTGTTGGGTCACCTCACCCAGCCTTGATGTGAGGGTTTATGTTGGTATCTTGTGCCATGTTCTGTTGATGTCCCCGGAAGGCCTGCTTTTTCTAGGGGGAGAATGCATCTTTAAGAGAGAGGAGATGGGACAAATGGAAAATTAGAGCGAGAAGAATCTTCAGTGCAGATGTATTGTATGAGAGAATAAATTAAAAAATAATTAAATAAAAAAGTAAAATAAAATTATAAATAGAGAAAAATCTAAAGGTTAATTTGTGTAGCTACATACATCTGGGTTTTGACGAAGGCATAGAAAAACCTACATTACCGAAGAGCCTTCAATATGTTGTTTAGTCATAAGCAGAACTCTGAATTACACCCCTACTGCTGATAGTATGTAGATGTTGACTGAAAAGTGGTCAAAGCTATGAATATGATACTCAAAGATACAACTCTCCTAGATAAAAACACTTATAAGATATTTTATATGCAAATAATGTTTGTATATGATTCCCAAAGTGCTATCAACAATAGCAATATATAGACACTGGATTACATAACATTAAGCATCTTTCACATAGCAAAGGAAATAAAAAGAGTTAAGAGACAATCTACAGAGGAAAATACTTGCAGTTAATTCAATAGAAAAAGAGCTAATATTCTGAAAATAGTATTAACTCAATGCAAAAAGAAGTAAATACAGAAAATAAAAATAGGGAAACGAAAATGAATTGATATTTTTTCAAAAATGTATATACCCAATAAAAACAGTTGTATAAAAGTTCTAAATATAAGTAACCAAGAAGAAAATTAAAGCAAAAATCATAAGTTGGTAGCATCCTACCCCAAATGAATAGATTACAAAGGTTAAAAATTTGCAAGCACTGGAGGGAATGTTGGAAAGGGGAATCTTACAATCCCCTGTCAAGACTATATAAAAACTAATATCTATGTTAATGTAAAAAAATCAATAAGATAAATAAAATAATTGTATCAAAGAAATGTCTCCACATACATATTTGTTGTTATAATACATATAAGTCAAGACCCAGAATCAGCCAAGATACTCATCATCAGATAAATAGAATAGTGTCCAACAATAAAAAGAAATAAAATGGTCATTTAAAGCAATATGTATGAGAGCAGATGTCATATTAAAAGAAGGATAAAAAACTTAAATTCTCGCTCATATATGAAAATGAGACTAGGCCACATCAAAGTAGAGTAAAGCAATCATTCAAAAGAAGGCAAGTGCAGTAGTGTGGGGTGAGGGTGGATTATATACACATAGACACTGTTTGGAGTAGTAACTAGTGTGGCTGATACATAAAAACAAGAAGAGTTAATGCAGGGTTCAAAAGCTAGTGACATATTTTAAACTATGTATAAAAATATGTAAGGAAGTATTCTTACATATCAGTGGTAAAACAAAAAATAAATTTCAATTTAAAAGAGGAAAGTTACAGGTGAGTTTATTTTGGCTTATGGTTCCTTAGTAAAAGTCTTTATACACACACACACACACACGTATATAACCTCAGACACAGTAGTTAGTAACAAGTAACAAACTTCATTAAAATTCATATGGTGGTTGAAATGTTCCATGTTCCCCATAGTCTCTGGCATGGGAATGCTTAGAGTTAGTTGGTGGTTCTCTTTGAGAAATCATAGGAAGAGAGGCCTTTCTGGAGGAATTAGTCACTGGAAAGAGGTGGGTAATATCTTAAACACCTGTGCCACTTAGAATTTGCTAACTGCTTCAAGCTTGTGGTTTAGGTTAGGAATTCACAAATGCTGATCTAGACATCATGTCTACCTGCTGCTGCCACATGTCCCTACGATGATAGGGATACATTCTCATCCTCTGGAAACCTAGCCCCAAGTAAACTGCTGTAGTTATGGTGTTTTATCGTTTGTAGAAAAGTAGAAAACTACCTAATTTAGTGCAGAGAGAGAGAGAGAGAGAGAAGACAGAGACACTGAGAAACAGAAAGAGAGATAGAAAATGTTCCCACAGAATGGAAAAGAGATCTAGAAATGAGATCCAGAAACCAACATTTGTCACTGGGATGGGTGATATTTTTAAGAGTTTTGGGTAGGCTATGACGAGTTCCCTTCCCTTCACTGAAGACGAGTCAATTCAAGCAAAGAGGAGCTGAAAGGCTAACAGCCTCAGAAGCAGTTTTGAACATATCTCTTCAGCCTGGGCCAATGTGCCAGATGGGTCTTTGTTAGTGTGAGAAAAACCCTGTCAGGACTTTATTTTCTGGATGGAAGGGTGAGAAAAATACATGAAGTTAGGCATTTTTTAAAATCATTTATCAGGTTCTTTCCTATGTCTGCCTGCCTGTCTGTCTATCTCACTGCCAGCGCTTTACAGGCATAGACAAAGAGGTATACAGAGGCTATAAATTTTAAAACCTTTCTCAAATAATGTTCTTCATTCAACAATGCTGTATCACTTCCCACAAAGGCTCCAAAAACTGGGAGCTGAGTGTCCAAACATTTGAAACTAAGAGGGATATTAATCATTAAAAGAACCACATTTCCCTTCTTGGTTATACCATTATGCACAAGCATTTAGTCCAGCTTCCAAAGTGCCCAGACTTGCAGTAGAATCAAAACCCAGTTCCATTGCCTTGGCTTCTCAGTCAGCTCTCCTTGTCAGCCACGTTCAGTGAGTCCGGATTG
>LOJH01030289.1:0-14799 GCA_001685095.1 Ellobius talpinus | reverse complement strand
TCTCTCTCTCTCTCTCTCTCTCTC
The DNA here is from genome assembly GCA_001685095.1 of Ellobius talpinus. Classification (NCBI taxonomy): domain Eukaryota; kingdom Metazoa; phylum Chordata; class Mammalia; order Rodentia; family Cricetidae; genus Ellobius; species Ellobius talpinus. Next base: position 14,775 of record LOJH01030289.1, on the reverse strand, counting down.
TCTCTCTTCTTTCTTTCTTTCTTTCTTTCTGTGCTGAGGGTCAAACCTAGGGCCTTGCACAGGCCTACACTCTCAGCCAGTTTCTTACTTTTGATTTTGAAACACAGTCTCGCCAAGTTATCCAGGCATCCTCCTTGAACTTGGCATCTTCCTGTCTCAACCTCCTGACTGAGTAGCTAGGATTACAGGCCTGTGCCACCAGGCCCTACCCCACCTCCTGCTTTGATCGAGTGGTTTCCAGATGCCAGGTGTTGTGTCTTCGGCTTCCCATCTGTGGTCTCACTTTGCTTCAGAACACCACATCCTCTAGGAATCTACCTAGAGCTATTCGGTCCTGTACAGCATTGGTCCTCGGCACTGCTTGGAGTGCCGGCTTCAAAGGCAGACCTGGATTTGATTTCTAGGGCTAGCAATTCACCTTTAAACTTCATCTTTAAAATGGGAATAATAATATCTACCCCAAAGGGGTATCATGAAAATTAAATGCAAATAGATGCATAGGTTTCTTTATAAAGGATATAGAAAATTGTCTGATGCATTGGTTGGCACCCAACAGAGGCTCTCTTCATTAATATGGAAGGGAGGACAATGTTTGAGACTTTTGCAGTCTTGAGCCATTGCTCTGGGCCCCCATGACCATCAGCATGCTGACTAGTGTGGTCTGGATTGCATTCAGAGGCTACATCAGGAGCTACCCCTAAGTCTGGAAGAGCTGGAGCACGTGTTTGATGCCCTGGATGCTGACGGCAATGGCTTTCTAACCCCAGAGGAGTTCACCACTGGATTCAGTAAGTTCTGCTGGCTGATGGGCACCCAGGACGGGCAGTCTCCCTGTAGCTGTGTAACATATATTCCTGCTCCCTCCACCTCTTTTAGACTCTGTCTCTGGAGCTTTTCAGCTCTTTCTTTGGGGGTGCAGAGCCAGAGGTTGAGGGGAGTAGATTGTTGGGTTCTTTGTACATGCCCACCTTGGCTGTTCATACCATGGCAGCCTCTGTGCCCATCGACTGTCATTGCCAGGGTCCCCAGATGGGAGCTCAGGCAGGTATGGCATCAGCAGGAAGCTGTGCCAGATTTTCTCCCCCATCTTTCCTGCCTTGATAGACAAAATAAGCAGCAAAAGTGTGTGACATCAGGATAGCTCAGCCTAAGTCCAGCTGAGAGGTGGTGGCTCTCAGAAGTTTCTAGGTTTGATTAGCATACTCATTCTCAAGGTCACCAGCAGGAAAGAGAACTAAGGTCTGGGAGCATGATAAAGAACTCAGATCCTGCCTCCAGATGAGATGAACCAGTAGGCCAGTTTCTCCATCTCTCTGCCTCCTGCAAAGGGCCATGTAATTTCCCTATATGCATCAGGCGCTTTTCCTGACCTCCAGGAGCTTTTCGTTGACGTGAGAGGATGGGACACACTGCTGTCATGCCAGCCATCGTGACTATAGAGAGAGCTGCCTGTATGTGTGCGGTGGTGCTAATGGTGGGGATAGGGACTGATGGGGGAACAACCTTACTGCTTAAAGTAGCAACAGGAAAAGACATGCTTTTCTTCTTCTTTGGTGGTAGTACTTGGGATTGAACCCAGGACCTTGGTTATACCAGGCAAATGTTCTACCTCTGAGCTACATCCTTCAGAGACACATGCTCTCCATCTGACTTTTAGAGATCCACAGAAGAGCCAGCCTACTTCCCAGGCTCTGTCTCCAGGATCTGGCATCTCTGTCAGAATGCAAATGGAAGATCGAGGGAACAATTTCTAGACATGGTGCCCCATGGTTCTTTGCTATTGAGGGACCCCCTTCTGTTCTCTAAGGCAATCCTTGCATGGATCCCGGAAAAAGAGGAAGCCAAGTCCTCCCTGAGCTGAGGCTATCAGCTTCAAGTCCTTGCTCTCTACTCTTATAGGTCACTTCTTCTTCAGTCAAAATACCCAAAGTGAGGAGGAAGCTGACAAGCAGATGGAGAAGGTGTATCAGTCTAGGGGTGAGGATATGGAAGGCATGGACCATGATGAGGAAGCACAGTTCCAGATGCTGATGGATAGACTTGGACCCCAGAAGGTTTTGGAAGAGTAAGTCTATGCTGGACCCTATCCATTCCTACTTACCTCTCTCCCACGCTCTCCACTGTCCTCACTTCCTGCTGTCTATTGCCATCATTGCAGACCTTGGGTCTGCTCCCCTTGCAAAGGGTGCCCTGCATCAGAGATGGCATGGGTGTGTGTTCATGCAGGATGGCGATGCTTTAATGATTGGAGAGTCATGCCCTCAGGAAGAGAAGGGCCCAGGGTGGAAAGCGATCCAGCAAGGTCAGCGGAGAAGTGTCCTGCTCATAATAGACCAGTCTAGTGTCAGAAGTGAGGAAGGCTGGCAAAGGTGTGTGTTGGGCAGGAAGGATCCAGGAAAAGACCCAGGAGAGAGTGTGACTGGTGGAGGAGGATGGGTAGGAAGTGAAACTGGCCAGCAGCAGCAGTGCAGGAAGATGGGCTGTGAATAACCCAGGATGATGCTCAGGAGACAGAAGGTAGGAATATAGGATGTGAATAACCCAGGATGATGCCCAGGAGACAGAAGGTAGGGACATAGGCTGTGAATAACCCAGGATAATGCCCAGGATACAGAAGGTAGAAACATTGGCTGTGAATAACCCAGGATGATGCTCAGGATACAGAAGGTGGGGACATAGGCAGGCATTTGGGGAACTCATCAGTCAGACTCCCGACTCAGCTTCACACCAGACAAGAGGCCAGAGCCCAGGTACCACTGCCAGGGACTCCATAAAATCCTCCTGCTCCAGGAAGAGGAGGGAGAAGGCACTGCCAAGAGCTGGCCACTGTCACGAAGGGCAGGGACTGTCAGCCTCTTTCCCGAAGGACTTTCAAGACAGTGCTCACTAGATGTCACACTGAGCACCACGTCAAAAGCCTGTGTAGAACTAAGGTAAAATGATATGTCTGAAAGAGAGTTTCTAGGTTGGTCTCTAACGACCAAAAGAGAAGATGGTGGCAGTCCCCATCCTCTCTGCCACGGGCTCATCTGGTAGCCCGAGGGGGCTGTTCAGGATGGCATAACCACAAACGAAAAGCACAGCGGCTTGGCATGGCTTCAGAGCTGTCTGTTGCTCAATAGAGAGCTTGTGAGTTGTTCTAGTAGAAGCAGAGGGGCGGACTGGTGGGCCTCCTTAGACCGCTCTAACCTGCACTGCCTGGTGGTCCCAATGCATCTAGAAGTGGGCATCTAGACACACAGCTGTTCTTGGAGGTCTGGTGGAATGATTTTGCCAATTAGTGAGCTATGACTTTTTTTTTTATCACAAATTGAGAGTTTTAGCCTCTGTTTGTTTCTTTCATGTTTCTGTGGCCTGATGGTAATAGCATAAGGGAAGGAGGATTCAGTTTTCCTGATAACTTCAGAGGGGTTCAGTTCAGCGTGGCAGGGAAGGCATAGATGGAGGACTGATGGATAGACAGGTGGATGGGTGATTGAATGGTCTCAGTGCATAGGCAGATGTTTGAATGGGCTAGAAGTAAGAAAGGATGGAAATGAAGGACAAAGCGGAGGAAGAAGAGAAGGAAGGGGTGACAGGTGATGACCATTCCATAACCGGAAGTGGATTCAGTCAGCAGTAATTGTTTCTGTTGGATACAAAGTGTCATATCTGTGCCTTGAGAACACTGCTGTCATGGCCCGACCCAACATCACTTCCGAGCAAGGCTTCTGAATACAGTGTTTACAATGGTCTGAAGGATTTTCTCCTTTATCTTGGGAATGCCTGGCCCTGTTCTCTGATCATATTGGCTTTAGGATTTAATGGGGGATGAATCAGATTTCTGCTGCGCGTACTGCGATCACAGCTGTAGGTATTAGGTGCGGAAAGGGAGAGTGAGGCCCACACCTGCAGCTCTCCACATCCGCCACTTGGTGACAAGGTCGCCATGGCCTGTCTCTCTGTTGCTCTTCTAGGTGAGTACTCACTGCACATGCCTGATTGTGGGTGATTCTCATGACCCGTGATTCCGCACCTCTTCCCTTCACACCTCAGACTCTGGCTTCCCATTTGTCTGTGTCTCCACCTCCTTCAGACTGGCTCTTCCCCATCCTTTCCCCTGCCAGTCTCTCCCAGTGCCACCAGACCCCAGTGGGATGCTGTGTATTTGCCTCCTTCCCTAACAGGGACAATTACATTCTACCATCCATAAGACAGCATGTCCGCCTCTCAGCAGTGAGGACATCCTTCCCAGGGGCAACGGCCTCTCTCCGGCTCTCTGTGCTGACTCTACCCAACTGCTTCCAGTCTCCCCTCTCTCTTGTGATGCTGGCCAGCATATTGCCGTGCATGCTCAGTGTGGTCAGTCCATCATGACCCTCACAAAGGAAGTGGCACAGTGAGAGACCAGCACAGGAGGAGTCAGACTGCTGGGCATGAGCCTGGATCTATCATTGCACCAGGGGATGGTCCTAGCATGCCACTCCTGCCTCTCAGGTCATAGTGAGGCTGGAGGGGGGTGGCGTGCAGCAAACACTGTGCCAACAACTCTCGTTGTTGCTGTTTCTAAGGCGATGGGGAAGTGTTTCCAGCTGTTCACTCCCCAGGAGTCCCCATATTTCCCAGAGACCCTCACTTACCCACTCCCTGTTGCGGTCTCTCCTTCCCTCACAGTGAAAGTGACGTCAGGCAACTGTGGCTGCAGCTGAAGAAGGATGAACCTCACCTGCTGGCCAACTTCGAAGACCTCCTCACCACGATCTTTGCTCAGCTCCAGGAAGCCCACGAGCAGAAGACTGAACTGGAGTATACCCTCAGAAAGTAGGTGCCCACCACACCCCGGGTGGGGTGTGCCCTTCTTCCTTTTTCATGGGCTCATTATAGAGTGCTCCTTTGTAACTGTCTCCCAAGGAGGGACGGAGTGCTACAGTCTATCTGCTTTTCAGTTCCAGCTAACCCTTATAAAGCACCTTCTGTTTGCTAGAAACTATTCTAAATATTTTATCTGCATTATCCCATTTGCTAGGGAGTATCCACTGTTACCCACATTTTTATTTTTGCTGAAGCATGCAGAGATGCCCACATATGGCAATTCTGTTGAACTTGTCCATATTGGGTTTCATGGTCTAAGTTTGATGAGGATGACTGATCAGGTCTCTCTTCCTCAAGAGGGCACCAGATCTCCTTACAGATGGTTGTGAGCCACTGTGTGGTTGCTGGGAATTGAACTCAGGATCTTCGAGTGTGCTCTTAACTGCTGAGTCACTACCCACATTTCCAGATGAGAAAATAAGATCCAGGAAGTCACGTGCCCAGGAATGCACAGCTTGTAAGTGGTGGAGGCAAGATTCAGAGGTAGATAGCCCAGAGCCCTGGACAGGAAGAAAAAACTCCCTGCCTGCCTGGAGACAGTAAAGCCCTTGCATTTTGGGCCTCCCCTAGCTCCCAGTATCCCTTGCTTTGTGGAGACAATATATCTGTTAGGGGGTGGTGAAGAGCCCTCCCACCCCGACTATAATTTCCTCTCTTTGCCACCATGGTCTATCAGAAGACAGGACCAAGACCTCCAAGAAACTGCTGCCAACCAAGGGTCCACACAGGCAGATGCATCAGATCAGAGGCAGCCTGTGGAGGTGGATCCCCTCAGAGAACTAACCTGTACTTGGGACGCTGTCCTGGCTCCTGGTCATATAGCATGCATTCACATAGTGAGCTGACATTTGGAAACAGGGAGTTGACTGAGGTATAATGAAGGGTGGTCAAACACCCTAAAGCAGAAGCAGAGACCCAAGACAGAGCAGGCAGAACACCTCATGCCCCTTGTGTGTTCTTTTTTTGGGCCCAGATTGACTCACATTCTCTGTGACTCCCCAGTGAGCCCCCGTCTTACTGAGCAGTTCTGCAGAGCACCTGGCCAATGACATGCTTCATCCCCAGAGTTATAAAGGAGCTGGGCTGAAATACCCCAGAGGAAGGCCGCAGGTGCCTCATTGAGTGCTGCTGGATAGATTTCAGCCTGTATACCACACCACACCCTTTCCCCTTGTGCTTTCCCAAACCAACTCTCAAATTAACTTGCCAAGTGAAGAGCTGCTTCTAAGGGAAAAGGCATTAGAAATCTGCTTTGGTCGGTAAGACTGAGGCTACGTCATGTGGAATGATAGATACCTAGAAGATTGTTCATAGTATTTCAGGACAGCCCATAGGATTGAAGGAGGGAAGGGATGGGGAGGAAACTTGGAATCAGGCAGAGGTCAGCTTGCATCTTGCTTCGGCCACTTGCTAACTAACTGTGCATCGTACACCAAGTTACTGAACCTCTCCTGCTTCTCAGCTTCCTTACCTGTAAGACAGACATGGTAGCAGGTCTCCATCTACAGAGCTGGATGTGCCAATGGGATCACACTTGTATTTGAACACTGTGAATGTCAAAGGAGTAATAACTATTGTTCGCTGTATCTCCGTCAGTTTGGGAATTTGTCTGGCTGAAAGAGAGTTTGAACTTTGGCATAATCCTAGGTGAAGCGTATTCCCAATGTGGCATCACTAGGCCATATACTGACATGATGTCCGTGAGCTTTGTGTGTATAACTGAGAGGAAGGTCCCTCTGAAGGTCTGGCAGCCAGGACATCTGAAGCAATTCTTGCAGGGCTCGGCAACTAGCTGGCTGGTACCTTGCTCAAGGCTCTTGTCCTCTTTGAACCTCTGTTGGCACATCTGGAAAGTCAGGGACATGGATTTGTTTCCTTCCTGACCCCAGCAGCACTGATGGCTTGGTTGAATGGAGCCATAATGAAGACAGGAGGCCCCTCCCATACAGGGAGGTGGTCATTTTGTTCTCTAAGGAGAGCAACTGCTTCCTGAATTGAGGGCAGGTGGCCTGCCTGGCCCCTGCTCTCACAGAGAGGCCTTCTCTGCTGCTCCCTCTCCTGAGAGGCAACCCCTGCCGTGCTGCAGAGCCTCTTAGAGTGGCCTCAGGAAGTACTCAGGCCCTAATTTAGTAATTGCTTTTAACATTCTTGAGATGAAAGTCAAGGGCACTCTTGGCCACGTGTTCAAATCCATCTCATCCCCTTCTTGGCTATCCTCTGTCTAATAATCCTGCTGGCTGAGGCTGATCATGGCCAGTTTCCAGGTTTGGGGGGGTGATGGCTGGAGGGGCTCTGTGCTGTCTGCCGGTTTCACCCTGGGGGACTCTGGCTGCAGAACCAGAGAGCCTCAGGTAGTAGGGAGTAGAAGACCCATGAGGGACAGAGGAAGAGCTGGAGTTCTTGCCCAGGTCTGGACACTTACAAGCTGTGTGACTAGTAGTTACTTGCTTTACCTCTCTGTGCATAGGCTTTTTTGTTGACAACATGTGTGAATGGGTTGCGAGTTTTTCAGACCTTTTGTGGTTGTGACCAGCCAGAAAGAAGAAATGTGGTTTTCTTTGTAGTCTTTTTTTTTATGTACGACTGAAAGCTAAGTTTCGTAAGATAGCTCCTGCTTATGTTTCATGGACAATGAGATTTTCTATTAGAGACTTATAAAAGTCTCATTTATTCTATTAAAAAATTTGGTCACATCTTGTCAGTGGGCCAGATGGTTTGTAAAGCACCATGTGATTCATAACCTTGGCAGCTCCGGAAAGAAACAAGAAACCAGAAATAGGGTGTGGGACTTAAATGGTCTCTGAAAGGGACACCAGGTGAGGCTTTCAAGCTCCGAGCCTGTTAGGGGAGGATGTGTCCAGGCTTTGGAGAACGAAGTAGGCTCAGAGAAGAGAAGGGCTTCCTAAGGCAAGATGGAACCAGAGCCTCCTGGGAACCCTGCGTCCTGCTGAGCTGCCAGAGTCTAGCTCTGCCCGACTCCAGCTCGGGACAGGTGTGACATTTCAATTCCGTCTGAAATGATCTCCTGTCACAGAGGCTGGAAGTGACAGAAGCAAGTCATGGTTGCTGTGTCTGCCCCCCCCCCNGTCCCAATGCCGGACCGACTGACACATTACCAGCGGGTAGCATTTAATTATCGCTTCCTCTGAGTTTGTCACCATCCCTGAGGAGTGAATGGTCACTCTGACCAGGCAGATTTGAAAAAACCCTGCCCAGTGTTGACCAGGAAACCCCGACTGGAGTTTGGGGCAGTATGGGCACAGGTGCAGAAGGTTTCTGCTTCTCTTTGCAGGGTTCACAGCTTGCTTCTTCCTCTTATGGGGCCCAGAGAAAATGGGGCTGACTCCTGGGGCAGTCTGGGTCTGGTCTCCCTCTGCTTGATTGAGGCACTCATTCCCTGTTCTCAGCTCTGTCTTCAGCTCTGCAGGCTGGACTGGAAACCTTGGGGTGCAGCTTTGCTACGGTGAATGGAAAGTGTCTTTTCCTCCTAACATCCAGTCCCAGGTTGTAGGAGGGAGAGGATGCTGCCCCTGGAAGAGGGGATGCTCAGGAAAGCATTGATATCAGAGACCAACCACAGAGTGTGCCAGGGTGTTGTCAGAAAGAATCAGGGCCTGCCTACTCTTGTTGCCATGGATATGGTTGAAATAGGAGGAGACCTCTCTGGAAACATCCATCTCCTACCCTGTTTGCATGTCCATTGGGAAGGAACATCAGCCCCAGGAGGCTGGGTGAAATGCAAGAGCCTGGGTGAGAGCCCACAGCCTCTGTCCAGTGTTCAGTAAGAACTGCTCCCTCCGGGCCTTGCTTTTCCCTGAGGGTGTGAGTATGCCATGATACCTCAGCTGCCATCTCGCTCATTCTCGGAAACTGGGGAAACTGTGCCTTCTAGCATAAGGGATGCACTAGTTACCTGGCAAGAAGCAGGTGACGTGGGGAGGGAAGACTTATCTGGACTCATGGCTGGAGGACGTAGTCGGTCATTGAGATGGAATGGCTGAGAATGGCTTTGTAAGTGTCCAGTGGCTTATTCTTATCTCAGGAGACCAGGAAACACACATACACACACATGGGGGGCACTCACATGTGGGGGGCAGGGAGAAAGAGAAAGAGCCAACTCTGTAACAAGTAAGGCTGTACCCCTAAGGCTCACCTCCTAGCCATCTACTTCTACCAAGGTCTCGCCTCCTAAAGGGCCTACAATGCTACCGAGGGACCAAGGTTTCATGAGCCGGTGGGAACATTTCATACCCACACCATAGCAAGAGCTATAGATTGTTAAACATGTGGACAAATTTCTGGCTGCCAGAATTAGGAAGTTCTTGGCCATGGAAAGGGTTCTCAGCACTCCCCCTTTTCTGGAAACCAAACTAGCAGCCTCTAAAGGGCATGGAACAATGAAGCTATGTGGAGCTTCATGGACCCAGAGGGATCTTTGGAGTCACGAGGATGTCAGGATTCTACCTCAGGGAGTCTAGGTCACTTGACTGTGGGAAAGAGTTTAAGTCTATGTTTTTTTTTATTTTTAATCAGGCTGAGACTATATCATATTTTGCCTGAGAAGGGTCTAAAGCTTCCTGAATCAGAGGCCAGCAAGGCTGATCTGCCAGTCTAACTCAGGCCATAGCTCCATGGCACGGTTCCCTCGTTTGATTCAGGGAAGACCACACTTGTATTTGATGGACTCCATGTGTGTCCTAAGCCCTCTGTCCTTGACCACAGTTCCTCATCTACCCAGGCTCACCTTGTCCATCTAAAGCCCTGAGTGGCCTCCTCAAACTTCAGGAAGGGACTTACGCAGTAGGACAAGCCCGCCACTGGAGCAGCCAGCACCCATCCCGGCATCACCATTTTCCCTGGCACGGAGCTCTAGAAGCAGGAAAAGTTTAGCAGTGGAGGGAAGCCATCATGCCCTTGGCTTTGACTCCTAATAGAATGACAATATGCTTTGTACATGGCAGGTGGCCCTTCCATGCCACCGGTGCTCACTGCCTTCTGGAAGGCCTTGGTGGTGGCTCTCACATGTTCATGTGTGTTGGAATCAGCAGAGGACATGCCACAGAGCCCTGCACCCCTCTCCTACAGGGGCTAAACATGTAGGTCTCAGCAATGGGCCTGGGAATAGGCGTGGCCGTGCATCCAGGTGGCCGTGGAACAGGTAGGATGCAGACCACACACTGAGACGTTACTCCAGTTCGTTCTTGCAGAAGGGTTCACAAACCAAAATCCACCAAACAACAACAAAATACGAAAAAAACCCAAAAGACACAGACGTCAGAAAAAGATCGGTCTGAATCCATGCGGCTCCAGATAGCCTCGTCATTTCATGCTCCTCAGAGACTGCTAGTTTCTTTTTTATTTTCAGCCCACAAATGCTATGATCTAAGTTTGGTCATGTGCATTGGTTGAGGTAGAGGATGCTTGGTGATGCCTGGCTTAATCAAATGCGGGAGTTTAACAGGTATAACGTGATCTGAGGGCGCAACACATTGTTGATGCTGCCCAGGGAGCAAGTTGAAAGGTGATGGCTGTTTGTGCTCTGTGTATATCGCAGTCATAATTTGCAGACCTGACCCATGAAAAGTGGTTTGCTTCTGGGGGTGAAGCCATGCTGCGGCGGTAGTTTACACAGGTGGCAGAATCAATTAGGAATTAGGAAGAGGCCATCTATGTTGCAATCCATTGTCAATCTCATCCATTTGCAGATATCTCTATACTTTTACATTTTTCTTCCATTCATCTGTACTCTAATGCACAGAGACCAACCTCAAAGAACAGTGAAAACCTTAGCCAGGTTTTTTTGTTTGCTGTTAAGAGCCTGCAGTTACCGGACAAAGACGGTAGGGGGCAGTGGTGAGTCTTCAGACTCAAAGCTGGCTGCAGCAGGACCTGCTTTTTTCCCTCCTCAAGAGTTCTCCAGCTGAAGGTTCCCACCCTGTGGTGGGTGGTGCATTGTGGGGTGTATGGGAAAGGGCATCAAGGCTCTCCCACCTTATGTCCATCAAGTGCCGGGCAATGTAATTGATCCCCACACCTCCCCCTTTAGTTCATTTTCCCTGGGTCAGATTCCAGGTGGATCTGGGAATGTTGACAGTCCTAGTTGCAAACGTACATTGTCAGTTTCACACAAGAGTCTGTTTGGCGGAAGCATCACTAGGTGGTGGGCTGTGGGGGAACTGTGTCCCCTTCCCCTCCCCACCCAAAGTCAAAGCCTGCATCTTCTTTTCACTCTGACCCTTACCTGCTCCCCTGCTCCCCTGATCTGACTAATTTTCTTCACATACAAACAAAATCAGTTTGGGTTGGAAATACATGAGCTCCCTTATGAAAATGTTTTAAATTATTTTTATTTTTTAGTTAGAGAGAAAGTGCAGCTGTGTGCCACTGTGTGTGTGGTGTGTGTGTGTGTATGCGCACACACGCACGTGCATGAACATGTGTGTAAGTCAGAAGACAACTCCCAGGAACTGTTTATCTGTTTCCACTCTGGGTTCACAGGATTGAACTCAGGTCACTAGGCTTGTGAGTCAGGGTTCTTACCTGCTGAGCCATCTTGCTGGCTGTCTACACTCCTCATACATTGTTGCATCTTCAATGGTGAGGGGCTCACTGTCTGAGACTGCCTGGAGTTCAAGTTCATGATGATGCGTGACCAAAATATAGAGCATCACCACATCTTCTCTCCAAGGTCATGGCCATGCCTTCCCTTAGAAAAGGAGCAGTGGTTTAGTCTCTGGATGGTGTTAGCACATCCTTGCCTAGATGAAACTTGACTAGCAGACTAAATGGCTTCAAAGACCTCTCCAAATCCCTAGAACCTTGAAGAAAAGGCTGAGGAGAAAGGGAGCAGGAACTGAGGATTTGGACCTGGTTTTGCAGCATCTGTGGCAGGGAGCTGGGCCTGCACATTGCTAGTTGGGCCTGCACACTGCTAGCTGGATCCCCACACTGCTAGCTGGATCCCCACGCTGCTGGCTGGAGCCCCACACTGCTGGCTGGAGCCCCCCACTGCTAGCTGGAGCCCCTACACTGCTAGCTGAAGCTGCACACTGCTGGCTGGAGCCCCACACTGCTGGCTGGAGCCCCCCACTGCTGGCTGGAGCCCCACACTGCTAGCTGGAGCCGTACATTGCTAGCTGGAGCCCCACACTGCTGGCTGTAGCCCCCACACTGCTGGCTGGAGTCCCACACTGCTGGATGGAGCCCCACACTGCTAGTTGGAGCCCCACACTGCTAGCTGAAGCCCCACGTTGCTAGCTGGAGCCTCCCCCCACACTGCTGGCTGGAGCCCCACACTGCTAGCTGGAGCCCCTACACTGCTAGCTGGAGCCCCACACTGCTAGTTGGAGCCCCACACTGCTGGCTGGAGCCCCCACACTGCTAGCTGGAGCCCACACACTGCTGGCTGGAGCCCCCACCCTGCTGGCTGGAGCCCCACGCTGCTAGCTGGAGCCTCACGCTGCTATCTGGAACCCCACACTGCTGGCTGGAGCCCCACACTGCTACCTGGAGCCCCACAGCACTGAGTGCTAATGCTTTCCTTCCGGTAGCACCTTCATCTTGGAGGTGCAAAGCACTTTGTGAAGGTTAATTAAGTCTCCCAGCCCCAGTGGGAGGCTGGCACAATGAGTTATTGCTAACCACACTTCACCTTTGAGTTTTTATGAATGCTCTTAGAAAGGCCTGTCAGCCCTAAGCCTAGAACTTACCCTGAAGTCTGGGTTCTCCACTTCCTTCCATCCCACGTGTCCCACCTTTAACACACATTTGCCTACTATCACACAGAGGCAAATATACACACAAATACACATGCATACACACAGAGATACATACACAGACACACATGCACAAAGAAACACACATGGACATACCCACACTCTCACACACACACACAGATATTGACAGACATATACAACACATACCATTCATATTCACACACACACACCACCACCACCACCATCACCACCAGCCATAATCCTACAGGAGGGAATATTTGTCAGAGTCAGACATCTCCGGTGATGCTCCTCTGACTTAAAACTGGGGTTCCAGCCTGTCTTCCATGGGACTTACTCTTTCAGAGCCACCACTGCCCTTGTGGCTTATCAGTATGTAACAGTGACTCCCCCTACCTGTCTATCTTTCCTGGGCTCAGCCAGGAAATTCTACGACCTTCCCGCCAGCAGAACAGACAGCCCCCTCCACGTCTCCTGGTCAGGACTCTATGGTCACAGAGTGACTGCCGGCCAGAGCAGTGACTTTGGACTTGGTGTTCTAAGAGTCTAAACCCCTGGGGTGCATGCTAAGCTCTCACCCACCTCTCAGCGGCTTACCCCTCCCACCTGCGTCCTTTTCCAGCCTGCTATGCTGATGTGCGGTTTCCTCCCGCTCCTACTTACCCTTGGCTGATGTCTAAAGCATCTATGGAGGAGTGACTCTCAAAATGGGGGTCCCAGGGACTTCCTTTAACTAGAATTTTATTAGCTGCGTTCTGTCTATGACCTGTTCTAGGTGTTTTCACAGGCAAGATTTCAACCTCAACATAACCTCATTAGCCTCATTAGCTGTCACACCTTTGTCCTGACTTTTCAGATGTAGAAACTTGGGGATTACTGGTCTGATGCGACTTGGCTGAGGTCAGAAAACTTGTAAATGTCAGAGCCAGGCCACCCAGGTGTTGGTCTAATGAGCAGCAATGCGAGCAGAGCTGTCTCAGCAATTGGGTTCTCACCTGAGCTATCTCGGCGCCTTCCACAGCACTACCCGGCCATCTCAGGGGGGTGGTTAAGATGGAAGATACATATTAGTGCTCACGGCTGCTGCTGACGCTGCATGGCTGCCTTGCCACACTACTTCCTCTGCCTCATTGAGAACTAACTGCTACCACCCNGCTTTCCCGTCCTCTCCGTCCGCCTCATCCCTGTCTCATCCTCCTCCTGTAGCTTAAGTGACCAGCAGCAGATATCAGAGAACTGGATAATTAGACATCATTGAGGGTTAGGTGGAGAAGGGAGTGTCTTAGGAATGGCTAGGAGAAGGGCTGTTGGCTAGTTATGACTACATATTACAGGTAGCTCAGAAGTATAAATAAAAGAAGTTCCACTTTATAGCAATATAAAACTCTACCCAGAAAGAGGATTCAGCACCTAAGAGGCTAAAGTAGGAGGATTGCCCCGAATGTGAGGCCAGCCTGGGCTACAGAGCAAGACGCTTCCTCAAAACAAACAGCAACACACACCACACACACACACACACACACACACACACACACCCCTCTATGCACAAGTGCACCAACTCCCGAAATTCTAAATCTATAAACCTTTATGCACCAAGTAACACAGCAGTAATGTATACAGGAAGAAATGTTCAGGAAAAAAAAACCAAAGAAAATTAAATTGAAAAAAATAGACTTTTCAAGGCTGACAAACACCTCAGATTTGACACATTAGTCAGGCAAAGGTGCATTAAAGGCAAGCAGTAAAAGGCAGGAAGCATTTCAAGCCGTCCAACAGTAAGCGAAGAAGTGAGTGTAGAGTCACGTCCCTTAAAAAGTGAGTATGTGTTCTTCTCAGGGACGTTATAAAAAATTAATAATGTTTTTGGCTACAGACAAAAGGTTAATAGATTCCAGACCATAAACATTTTTCTAATATATTCTAGATTCTTTTACTATAACACCGTAAGACAAGAAATAAAAAGTTGACATATCTTAAAAAACTTTCTTCTAGGGTTAGGGTATAGCTTGGTAGTAAGAAGTTTAGGCAAGATTAGGCAGGATATGCAAAGACCTGGCTTTAATCCCCATGGCCACATGGAGAGAGAGAGCTAACAGGGAGGAGGTGAAAGTAATTAATGCATTACATACATACATGACATCATCTGATGGAGGAGTGTCATCTGTCTATGTGTTACTTTCATTGGTTAATA
>LOJH01030288.1:1521-13133 GCA_001685095.1 Ellobius talpinus | reverse complement strand
TCTCTCTCTCTCTCTCACACACACACACACACACACACACACACACACACGTGCGCGCGCACTTTTATCTATTTTTAAGAGAGGGCAGAGAAGAGATGAAGTTTGGTAGGTATGAAGGTGGGGAGGGTCTCAGAGCTGTAGGATGATATTGGATATGATTAAAGCATAGTGGTGGCAGGTGACACCCAGAGAAGGGAAGGGCTAATAACAGCTATATATAGGTAGGAGGGCAACGGGAGCAGAAGTCAACAGACTTTCTGTTCCTGCCCTAAGGACAGGGCTAGCAGGCCTGACCAGTTCGGTCGGTTCTGCTATATGCCCACCCAGGCTCTGGTGGAGCAGAGAGCTTCTGACCACCTCTAGCTTCCTGGATGTCAACAACAGAAGAATCACAAGCTACTGTGTGTCCACATGTGGCTTTGGGAACTACGAGGAAAGGCAGAGGTTCACCTAAGGACTTGGCTGGGAGAGAGATGGTTTGAGCTCTCCCCTAGTGTTCACCTAATGGTGAACTATCAGCCCACACACGCTTAATATTTGGGGGACCTTTGAGGAGCAGAGCATTGTACAATCGGCCTCATCTCTGTCTTGCCTTGAGCTGCTGATGCCAGTTTAAAGATGGTAAAGGTCAGGCTGCCCCGTGTAAGGTTATGAAGATTACATGTACTCGAAAGATCCTTGCATTCAGGGCTGTGCATGTTCAACAACCACCTTCTCCTTCTCCACCACTTTCTCTTCCTCCTTCTTCTTGGTTTTTTCTTCTTTTCTTTCCTTTTTTTCTTTTCTTTTAAGACAGGGTTTCTCTGTGTAGCCTTGGCTGTCTTGGAACCCACTTTGTAGACCAGGCTGGCCTTGAACTCAGAGATCCAACTGCTTCTGCTTCCCGAGTGCTGGGATTACAGGTGTGCGCCACCACCACCACCTGGCTTCAACACCCACATTCTTAACACTTAGCCAGATTTCTCAATGCCAAAGACTTCGCAGTTGGCAAGCTCATATTTTTTTCTGGAAGCCAGAAAGAACAAAGGCAACCCTGGAAAAATTTTGAAAGGTAGTTAGGAAGTCTTACCTCTTCCTACTGGTAAGTCTGGGGCCTCAGGGGGCACCAGACCTCACTGGCCCCTAGGTGGCGGCTGTCAAGTGTTTGTACAAGAATGCAATGGTTTTCTGTGGGACTGAATCGTATCCCCCTGGCACTTGAAAGTTGAAACACCACCCCCTGTGACTATATTCAGAGACAGGACCTTTAAGAAGGGTGATAACTCTTAAAATGTCAGAGCTAGGAACACATCCTCACATTTCTTTTTAAAAACAAAGTTTTTGATTTTTATTTTTTTGTTTTCTTTTCCTAAAGACTTCCATTATTTTCTCTGGAAAATTAGTAGCATGCAAACCTCTTACCTTTTTAATGCCTCCTAATCTATATTTCTACATGCATCAAATTTAACAGCATTAAAAGCAAACCGAATTATATCCAACATGCTTGCTTTTGTTTTCTTTTTGATCTGACATTCTTGTCTGGGTCTTTAAGACCTTGTGTTTACAAAGGTCTCTCTTGCCAGCTCCTCTTCATCTTCCTACATATTGCTCAGTTTCTTGCTGGGCAAAATTAGGTTAAATAGAAAGTTCTCTCTCTCTCTCTCTCTCTCCCTTTCTCTGTGGCGGGGAGGGGCAGTATATATGTGAGCACGCAGGTGTGCTGGCATGTGCAAGGATATATGGAAGTCAGAGGTTAACCCTAGATGTTTTCCTCAATCGTTTCTCCACCTTTGCTTCTCACTGAACCTGGAACTGCCCCCGTTTTATCTACACTGACTGGCCACTGAACCCTAGGGATCTGCATGCCTGTCTCAGCTCCCCTCCCCCCATATGTAGATTTGAACCACACATGGGTGCTGCAGATCTGAATCCATGTCTTCATGTCTGCATAGCAAGCATTTTAACCCCTGATATTCCTGGCCCAGTTTCTAAAAAGCACTAGAACTGGAACGTCTACAGCTCCCATCACCCCCGGGTAATAGAAGCATGGTACAGAAAGGCCTGGTGTGTCTGCACCACAGCTTTAGGGCCGTGGTTCTCAACCTTCCTGACACTGCCACCCTTTAACACAGTTCCTCATGTTGTGCTGACCCCAACCATAAAATTACTATTGCTGCTACTGTAATGAACCATAAAGCAAACATCTCACATACAGGAGATCTGACATGCCACCCCTGTGAAAGGATTGCATGGGTCGCGACCCACAGGTTGAGAACCACTGGCTTAGAGGCCCTCTTAGAGGGAGAGCGAAGGTTTGGGGAGCCATTCTAAGGCCTCTCAGAGCACAGCCCAGGAGCCACTGTTTGCTTCGACAAAATGTTATCATTTCCATCACCCAGCAATTTGGCAAGATGTCTGGCCACTCCAAGCGCTGGTATTTGCGGGTTCCAGGTCGCACATGTGCTATCAAGCGTTTCAGGCAACTTACATAGCCACCCAGGGCCCTCAAGCCCTACGTGATCTACGTGCAGCATGGTCACGTGATCGACACCTGCCACAGCTACGGGTAAGCCCCTGTGCACATGCGCCGGGCAGCCTTTAAAAGCTGGACATGCCAGCTCCACACTCTCTCCCTGCACCAACTTTCTCGGGTCTGTGCACGGGTTTTCTGTTAATAAACTCTTAAAGTGGGTTCTGCTGTGTGTCTCCGTATGATATCCGTTCTCGTAGTAATTTATCAACTGAGATCAGGGCTCCCAGGACCATCCTTAGGTTTGAGCTCTTTCTAGAAGACTTGCGGAGCTCAGGAAAGCTCCTTAATTCACAGATTCACTGAAGTGGAAGGATCCAATTAAGCCAACAGAGGTAGGGGTGGGTGGGACAGGTTCTGGAGAGAACAGCTCCCAATTTTTCTGACTTCTCCCAGCGAGGCTGTACCCATCTATACCAGGGACACTGGTGATTACCGCAAAGTGGGGGGAGCTCACCTATTCTCTAGTCCAGGGTTTTGACTGGTGGTCAGTTGGGTAAACGTGGTGAGCATCTTTGGGTTGACCTCTGTTCCCTCCTGAGAGGAGCTGATACCAAATGACTCAATGCCCTCAGGTAAGATAGAACTTTCCAGGCTTACAGATTTCCTCCCAGAGCTAAGAGCAGAGGCCAGACCCCTGATTGGTGAGGGTGAACTTTGAGAGGACAGAGGAACTAAAGTGTCTCCAGTGGACTGGTACCAGCCATGAACTGTGTCTATGCTAGGATGAGGGAAATACAGATACTGATACACACATTTGGAAACTTCTGGTAGCAGTTAGATGGGAGTACTACATGTGAGCGATCTCATCATGGAGTATTATGACTTTTCTTTTATATACCCATTTTTGTTTTCTAGTAAAGTTTTCTTTTAGTTGTGGTTTAGTGGTTAAGAGTATTTGATGATCTTGCAAAGGATCTGGGTTTGGCTCTGAGCAGTCACGTGACAACTCATGTTCATCTGTACCTTCAGTTTCAGGAGACCCAGTGTCCTCTTCTGGCCTCAGAGAGTGACACACACACACACACACACACACACACACGATACAGAGACATACATGCAGGCAAACACCCATACACACATTATATAAAAATTAAAAAAAAACAGATTCATGTGCCATGGAGGGGATAGTCATTAAAAGGTAGAAACTGCTTTTCTTGAGGAAGGTTGGGCAGTTGCTGATCTTGTTTCTGTGCCCATTATCTCTTCAGGTTCCAAAGCCCTTCTCTTTGTTGTGGTTTGGAATTGAATCCCTAAAGGCCAGATGCTAAGGACTTGTTCATCGGCCTGGTGGAATTGGGAGGTGGTAGAACATCGGGGAGGTGTGGTGTCGTGGAGGGAAGCTCACCTTGAGGTAGGCAGCCCTGCCCCACTGGATGCTCTGTGCTACTGTGCTCTGCTTTGCCAAAGGTCTGAAAGCAGTGGAGCCAGGTGACCACACAAGCTTTGGAAACTGTGAGCCAAAAAAGTCTTCTCTCTTTATAGGTGGATCCACTGGTTCCCAGGGTTCCTTTTTGTAATAGGAGGTAGGGTGGGCATATTAGATCAGTATTTTTTAAAAGTTTGTTTTAGAGATTAGCTAGAAAATATAAGCCAGGTGGTGGTGGCGCACGCCTTTAATCCTAGCACTCGGGGCAGAGGCAGGCAGATCTTTGTGAGTTTGAGGCCTTCCTGGTCTATAAGAGCTAGTTCCAGGAGAGGCTCCAAAGCTACGAAGAAACCCTTTTTGAAAAACAAAAACAAAACAAAAAACAAACAAACAAAATTACAACCCAGTTCATTTGCACACAGACAACCAATGCTTCCTATTCAAACCCTTGCAGTGTTATGTATGCTATCTGGCAGGAAGATTAGAGGCTGGACCATTAAGCAGATGTCCTGACCAAATAAGGATACTTAGGTGGGAAAACTGGAGATGGTCTTGGAGGAACATGGGGCAAGATTTCTGTGGGTCTTCTTCAGGGGCTGGGATGAGCCAAGAATCACAAACAGGCTTGCAGGAGTTGACTTGCTTATAATCGGTTATTGTTTTACACAAGCAGATTACTCAGCAAGACCCCCTTCCTTTATTTCTTAGAGTGAAAACCCACAAATCCTTAAAGTTCTACACACTCGAGGGGGTGCTCCCTGTTTACCGCCACTGTCTCTTTGTCAAGGAGGTGGCAAGTTTGTGCGGGACCCGTAACTTTCAATCCTCCCCTCCTTCTTGGTCAATGTCTGAGTCGCCCTTGTGAGCATCCTGAACTTGCAATGACGTCATGGCCTTGTCCCATGTACCTACTTCCTGGTTCCCTGCTGCGGAGTATTTTAACATCCCAGTGACTGGTAGATCACTCCTGGTGCCTCCTGGTGGCTTATGAGAACCCACGGCTGCATATATATCCCAAGACTTGGGGTAGCAATGTGCTCAGTGAAAACCTATGCCCCAGTTTCATGTTCAGCCAGGAGTGGTCACGTGAGTTCACATTGATCGTGGAGAAATCAGGGGCCTCTGGGAGCACTCTATCTGGCAGCAGGCTCCTTCCCTTAGTTTTTCTTCCTGAAATGTGGCTTTGATGCTGGAACCAAAGAGCCTATCTTATGACCATGAAAGCTTTTGAGAAAGGCAGAAGGGGATCAGGAGGAGGTCTGTACCTGCACTGATGACATCACACTGAATCTTCATTGCCCATCTCTGTACTTATTTTGCAGGACCGAGAGGAAAGCTCATTTTCTAAGTCACAACTATTTGGGCATATATATATATATATTCATGTGTGTATATATACATACATACATATATATATTTGCGCAGATACAGAGGAGTGAACATCTGTGAGTGGTTGGGGGTGGGGCTGGATTACTGCATTGCTCTCTGGTTGCGTCTACATGAAAAAGCTGAGACTCAAGGCTTTAGGAAAGCCACTTTCTTATTAGATGGGTACACACACACACATGCAGAACATGTTTGTCGATCCTTCCTACTCCTTTTTGGTCTAGACAATCTCTCTCATAATGATTAAAGTTTATTTCTATGTAATTGGCAGGTTTTTAAATATAATTTAACTTTAATTTATGTTCATTGGTGTGAAGGTGTCAGATCCCCTGGAACCGGAGGTATAGACAGTTGTGAACTTCCATGTGGGTGCTGGGAATTGAACCTGGGTCCTCTGGAAGAGCTCTTAACTGCTGAGCCATCTCTTCAGTCCCCAGCTGACAGTTTTTTAAATTCATTTCAGGTATAGGATCAGTTCTCTATGCACTGATTAGCTCATGGCAGGCTCTTAAAAAGCACACAACTCTCTGAAAATATGCAAGGTTATGGACAGCAAGGTCACCTCAGGCTATGGACAGGGTCAGGACTTTGAGTCTATTAAGAGTTTTAAGTTCTTTACTGTTTTTTCCTATGACAAAACATTTGACTATCATGAACTATATGTTCATGGTGTTCTGAAAAAAATGGTCAGCAAGACTTAAGCCTTCTTATTCTTTCTTCTGGAGCCTAAGTGAGATAGCTTATTTATCTAGAATTTACCCATTTATCTAGAATTCCAAGGCATGTCTACTTGACATGTTCTCTGTCATGAGGACTCCTTTATTCTCTCCAAGACTTAAAATATCCAGACAAACTATGAGCTGTTAATTCATACCTCTGTCATATGAATGAGTTTAAGACTTCATCAACTGATAGTGGAAAAGCTTGGCAATAACCCGGGAGATGCACGCATCTTCCAATCCCAGTCTCCCATCTCTCAGTTATTTTTAATGGCTGGATTAATGTGCCAAGCAGTTATTTTTGGGAATTCATGGGGCCGCATCGTCGGAGTCACATCCCATGGTGATAGAGGATTTGCCAGCTATTTGCATGTGCTGGTTATTTGAGAGAAAACAACACATTATTTACTATTTCAGTGAAAACTTAAGAGGAGGGAGAAATAGGAGAGACAGGAAAGAGGGAATAGAAGGGAAGTGGAGAGAGGGGAGGCATTTGAGAAAGGGAAGGGCTTGTGTAGAGAACAAGTGTTAGGGGGCAGATATGAGAAGCAGAGGAAGAGCGAGGAAAATGGGGGAAGGGGGAGCTAGATTTGAAATAACCAAGAGACTTATACGAGCTAGCACGGAAAACAGCAGATGGTGTTGTATAGACAGACCTCCAGAACAGGTGAAGGAGACCATGGGGAATTAGAATTTATTCATAGTTCTCTTCCTTTTGGATAAGAACGTGGTAGGTTTTCACAACAAAAGCACTTAATGCAAAAACATAAACATTGATTTAATTTAGGCTCAGTTTCAGAATGATTTTGAGGTATTAACTAGAAAATATATCCAACATTGTTTCTCTTTGTGCTCTTCTTACTTGAAGAACTCAATGTGCTGGTGTGGACGGATATAGAGGAACTTACTTGGGAAAGGTCCGGCATCATATCCAGGTAGACCCCTGACACCTGCGAGTGAGCTCCAACCTGAAGCCGCCGCTGGGGAGCAGGTGTTCCAGGCCCAAAGAGGATGGTGAAGAGGCTCAGCTCTGAACTGGAACATGCCTAAGTCTGGGTTGGAGAGGCCCCTGAAGCCTCTGAAAGGTTCCATCCCAGCGATTCCTGGAGATGTCACCCAGTCCTGCACCCAGGACACCTATTGCAACTTGGATACACTCATTTCTTGCTGTTGGTCTAGAGAGGGTCCAGGTCCAGGGTGAGATGCACATTAAGGCTCACCCACGCAGATGGTGGTGGAACATGGCTTGCAGAACGGGGTTTGCATCTTCTTTTGTGGTTGCATGCTGCACCCCTGAATGTCCTTAGACCTTGTCTGAACCCATCAAAGACCCTGGGTGACACAGGCAAAGACCTAACAGACTTGGAGGTGAGGGTCGTCCTGAGAGGCACCTGGCACTTGGCTGGCGCAGGGTAGGATGTAGCGTATAGCTGAAGAATCATAACCAAAGCTGGAACAAACATTTTTCACGTGGGTGCAGCATAACAATGTGCTGATTGCTCCTGGTGCAGAGTGGCCTGTCATCCTGTCCACTCAGAAGCAGGTCTAGACCAGGGTGGTCTGGCTAAATCCAACCTTCAAGTGCTTGAGAGGCCCATGGTCTCTGGAGCATTCCTGGGAGAATGGAAAGCAGATAAAATTTTACCCCCACCCTCACCCCCCATTGGTGTTAATGGCCCAAGCCTGACAGCATAGTGAAATATTCATCTTTTTTTTCTAGCTAGCATTCAATCGATTGCTAACTCTCTAGAAGCATTTAGAAATGCCAAGGTCTACTCAGCCACACTAGATGGACCCAGTTAATGGGAAATGCAGACCACTCCCCCCGTTACTGAAGTGGGGGCCCCCAGAGCCAGAATCACTTTTTTCCATATTCCCAAGCAACAGAGGCTCTGGATACTCTGTCAGTTTTACAATCTCATTTGTATTAGCATGTTGTCTCATTCATGCTAATCTCTCCTTTGAGCCTGAATAGACTTGATTCATCTTCTCCAAGTTCCCCCAAAACTCTATTTGATAAATGGTGCCACATTTGTAGAGAGGATGGGGTTAGAACAGGGTAACTGATAAGTATATTTATTTCCAGTTTCCTTATGGAATTGGGTCCCATGGCAACCCCCAGTCTATGGATGCCCAGGTCTCTTATGTAAAATTGCACAGTGTTCGCATAGAGAGCATGCACACACCTTTCTGTAGATGCTGAATCATCTCTGGTGTAGTGTAGTGCTATGGAATCGTATTTAGGGGCTATGACAATGAGAGACATCTACACAAGTCAGGGTAGATACCCCACCCCCAACTATTTTAAATTTGTGGTTGATTGAATCCATAGATGAAGAGGAAGAGACAAAGAGCCAACTATATTAAGTGACTTATCTGCCACGCTATCATTGTGTCTTGGAATTTCTTAAATGGAACTGTTGGAAGAGGGGTTGGATACAGGAAATTGGCAACAACTATATTAGGGGTGCCAGGAATGGCTGGGCTCCACAGACAAGCCTCCCCCCACCCCTAGAATCTGGGAAAATACCAGGCCACATTTGATCCCAGGGTCAGGGTGAATCTGAGCCAGGATTTCCTTTCTCATCACCCTAGCCCTCTCCAGGGGTAGGGAAGAGGCAGTGGTGGATGAGAAGGTGTAGGGGGGCTCTTGGGGGGAGTCTCTTTGTTTGCAGGCATAGCCTTTGACTGTGTGCGGGGTTGTCGCAGAAAAGCTCTGTCTAAATTACAGATGATTAGGGGCTCTGGAAAACTACACAATGAAAACCAGCTACATATAATTCACCTCCAATTTCTCTACCGCCATGGGGTGTAATAATAAAGGCCACTCAAATATGCCCCAAGAAGACATCGGCAGCCATTTTCAGCTGTGACCATGAGACCTGGATGGAACTGGTTTAATCCTGAGTAAATCCCTCTCTCCTTTCTTGCGTTAGTGAGAAATGTACCTTGCTCTGAGATGGCCGCAAGGCTCTGCGAATTGGGCACGGGATGTGGTGCTGGAAAAGCAGGCTGGAGCGAGCGGTGGCGAGCTCCTTGCAGCCGCTTTCAGATCAGTCTGGCTCCCTAGGACACTGCTCCACTCCAGAGGACAGGTGGAGCGGAGAAGCCATCTTAAAGTCATTAAGTTAGCTTAGAGCACGAGCTACGTAACCTCAAGTCCAGCATGGTGCCAGTGTTGCTTCACAAGGACCGTGAAGTGTCTATGTGGTTCTGCAGCATACCAGCATCACACAGAACTGGGAAGACAGCCAGACAACATCCCTTCTCCTGGGTACCCTTCCCTTCACATACTACACATAATAGCTGTGTGGGTGGCTTTAAGTGTAGAGCAAACCCTGATAAGCCTGTTTTATAAGCAGACCCTGAAGGGGAGGGTGTCAAGGGTTGGGGACTTTTGACAAGCTCAGCTCCCATCTAAGAAGCCACCTGGTAATCCCACAATCCAAAGATCTGAATTTTGGCTGCACTGAATTATTCCTTACCAGAGATAATGTAAACAAACAAACAAATGACTATTTGTATATAAGCTGTTAAGGACAATTGCATACAGATCAAAAAAATAGCAGAGGAGTCATTTTATTGGCTGTCCACAGGATGTTCATCACACAGGAGGCAAGGAATGCCAAACGGAGCCACAGTACAATACCCCATCTAAGCGCTGACAGAAGGTTAAATGTCTGTCCCTGGCAGGATGGACCCCAGTAACCCTCTGCAGCTAAGTCCACGCAGGATCGCATGGCCCTTTGTGCTCAGTCTGTCGCTCTGGAAAGTTTCACAAGATTAAAAAGAAGGAAAGGAAGGAAAACAGAGAAAGCAGCGTGTCTTCTGGATACCACCACTGTAGCACAAGTGTGGCATGCAAACCCAGGTCTGGTCGGTCTTTCCCGTTAGGAGTTTTGTTTTGTTTTGTTTTAACGAACAAATGGAACGGCCTGTCAATTTCAATTAGTAGCGTTACATTAAGTGCAATTTCAGTCTGGCCACCAGTGTCGAAAACTTCCTCGTGTCTGTCCCAAGAACAGCCGACAGAGGGCGCTGCATCCACGCAGCCTCTTTCATTCCAGGCTCCTCCTCTGGAGGACCCTCCCTTCTTCGGCCCACCTGGCAGATTCCAAACAAAATGTCCACTTGGCTATGTCCATTGTTTTCTTTCTGTTTGTTGTCACCTGTGGTCCCACGGCTGGCCATGCAGGTCACACGGAGCTGAGTTTTACTAAGCCCCGCACGGAGTCTTCGTGCAGAGAGTCCTGGCTGGCCAGGCCCAGCATATGCATGGTACGGCTATGTGTCAGGGGGCTGCCTGCCCCCAGCATCCTTGGCGGCGAGGGTGCCTCATCTGGGGTCAGAAACTGGTGGCCCCCGTGCTCGTCCTTCAGGGGCATAATGTCTGAGAGCGTGGCCTCGGTGGCCAGGTTGGGCATGGAGGAGGGTGGCGTGGGCTGACCCAATGTCAGGCTAGCACACGGGGTGCCCAAGCCTGGCTTCCCAGGCATGTGCAGCTCTTCGCTGGTGAGGCTCGGCTCGCTCTGAAGCAGAGGAGTGGCTGCGGCCTGCAAAACGAATTTGGTGCTCTGAATGCACTGGTCTTGGTCGCACTGGAGAGCAGCGGGAGCCAGCAAAGAGAAGGTAGAGAGAGGCAGGGAAGGGAGAGGGTGAGACAGGGGCGGGAGGGTGTGGGAGAAGAGAAACCGTTAGTGACTGGTCAGTAAGGCAGAGGCAAGGAGCAGGCATCCGGAGAAATGAATGACACGTACAAATCCGAGGGGCCCGAATACAGTACGCTGATGAGCGGGCACTCACTGGTGGGCCTCCAGGGTGCAATGTCAGCTATCAGCTATGACACTCATGGCCTTCATTCACAACTTAAAGGATGCCATTTAAAAATAATCCCGGAAAAGAGTTACAGGATTTTCCTACCCTCAGTAGTAGAGACCACTGCTTCTTATAGGTTGAGAACTTTTGTTTTTTTGTGTGTATTTGTATGTGGTGTGCATGCAAGTGTGTATACATATATGTGCATGTGTTTGTTTGTGCACCTGTGTGTGCACAAACCTAGCAACCTAGCACCGGCAACCTAGAAGCAGCCAACAGGAACACGTACAAAGCAACCTAAATGGGGGCAGTGAGAGCAACTGCCTGAGATCGCAGAGGTCTAGTTCATCCCCTGTTGCGCGCGCACCCTTTCTGGGGCACACCTTTTTCAAGTTCCCTCCGTCTAAGCCTAGATGGGAAGGCTGAGGGCTGCAGAAGTGGAAAGCCCCTGGCTTCAGGGCTAGAGCCAAATTCAAGGGGGGCTCTGGGGGATGATATAGCATTGGGGGTGGGGAGTCTTGTTTCATCCCAGCCAATGGAATCTCAAAGAAACAAGGAGGCGGGGGTGTGAAGATACAAACATAGCTTTGCTGGCTAAACAACAGCTGTGGCCTGGAGGTGGGGCACCATGAAGCCAAGAAAGCTGAGGCTCAGGCCCCTTGCTGGCATTGCTTCCTTCCCAGGTCACATTCTTTGCATATATGTTTTCTTTTTGTCACAGAGGCTCTCTGGAGCAGTGCAGCCCCATACCTGTAACCTCCTGTGATTCACCCTTTGTTTTCGTTCTTTTAACCAGGTAATCTCAGGGCTTGCC